>CM076577.1:192004548-192139548 GCA_034641835.2 Pinus albicaulis
TTTAATTATTATTCCAAGTCATGTTTAACCCAAAAACAAAGAAATTAATGAGATAAACCCATAGTTATCTTATTATTTTCTAGGAATAATTATTTAATAATATTCCTTGTTAAATATGACCAAATCAACCACCATTAATCGAATAAATCATTATTTATTTGATTATATCCCAACCACTTCCTTAAAAAGATAAATAAATCATTTATTTATTTATTTTTCACTAATCAAGGGATTTGACCCAAGTCAAACACCCTTTTCCTCCAACAAATAATAATAAAATATTCCATAGAGGTGGATCTAGATTTGGTTAACATTATTTTAATCATGCACCAAGATCTAGAATGACCCAATATTTTGTTATAAATAGGAGGGTTTTCCCCTTCATTCTTCACCTTTTGTTGCATACTAGATCACTCGGGATCTATACACTCGGTCTCATTTTCTGCCATTGTTGCTCCCATTGAGCTCTACCTTCTACATTGGGTTTTCTACATCTACAAGAGAGAGAAAGCTTAGATCTGAAGTGCTGAGGACTACAAAGAACCCATCCCATTGAGGAGATCTCGATACACCTTCTTGTTTCCTCCCAGGTGCCCTGTAATATAAAAATTCATTCAAAAATCGTGTTCTTGTCTTGTCTGTTGGATGCATGGAGCAAACTCTTTACTTTACTGCTTAATGTCTTTCCATTTATAGATCTGTTTGTTGCAGCACTTTAACTACTAATTGCAGATCTGAAGATGTTTTGCACCCATTATTGTTGTTAGGGCTATTAGTTATGCGTAGCTAAAGTGGTTCTTTTTCGTACGCTTCGACAAAGAATTCATACTAACAAATGGCGACTCCACACGTGTTTTAAATTACGACCGCTGTCGTTTTTCATATTCCTGCATATCCAGCTACTTCAGGCCCTAGGGCTTCTTTTTTAGCTGCTTAGTTTTTCTCTTTTCATGTCATTTTCCTCACATAAAACCCTAAAAACCTAAAATTTCTAACTTCCGTGTGTTTCTGGCCCTATTGCGCAGGTAAGCGACACCAGCCGCACCTGAGACGGCAATTTTTCAGAAAATCTGCCGCCGAAACAGCCGGAACGGGGGGGTCGCACCTTTTGGCCCAAAACCTGCGACCTGGACGCACTTTTCAGCCTGTAACCTGCGACCTCAACCAAAATCAGGTCAGAACCTGCGACCTGCCTTTTTTCCAGCATCTTTTCTGTAATTTTTCTGGGTTATGCTGCAGCCTCTGCCAGGGTTTTCCAGCCTCTGTCTCAGCCCGCCTTGACCAAGATCTGATCTGTTTTTACTCATCTAAGTGGGAACCCAGCCCCTTAGGGCTTTAGTACCCTCCACTTTTTGTGGAAGAGTTTCAGCTGTTTCAGCCATCAGTTTCAGAGCTTCAACCCTTTCTTTTTCCAGATCTGTGACCTCACTTCCAGATCCATCGAGATCAGCCTCTTTTCCTTTCAAATCACCTCTTGTCGTTTTGTTTGGACCTCCCCTAAAGGCCTCTGCCTTGCCCCTCCCGGCCTTTTGCTGATTTCCCTTTTTTTTTTTCCAGCCACCTTGCCCCTGTCTCTTGGCTGTGATCTGCACCCCTTATCTGCAGCTTTATCCTCCGGATCTCTGTCCCCTTTGACCCTAGATCTGTTGAGCTTCGTTTGTGTGTGTTTCCATAGTTTTTCCCTTTCTTTTCAGCATAGTTTTGAGAGACCCACTTTCTTGGGTTTAATAGATGCATATGTAGCTGTTATTTTTCTGTTATTTCAGCATTTTTATTCTGTTCTCTGTAGGTTTATTTTCAGCTACGTTGCACACTTTTTTGCTCTCAACAATGGAAAGGGTTTAAAAATTAAAATTAACGCACACCACACACCGACCTTAAGTGAAGAAGCGCCTGGTTTACACCGCCTGGCAAAGACTCTAAAATCAATCGTCACTGCACCTTATCTGCCCTTGACCTTCTTGATTTTGCCCCTTTCTGCCCTTGTCGGTTTCCTTCTTCCTGTCATCATTGCGCCCCCAAGGCGCCTTTCCCCGAGACTTCTTGGCCTTCATCCTCAGTTCCCGGTTGATCGACCTGCTCCGCACCGTCGTCGTCGAGCCAGTCCACCTTCGAGTCCGCACTCCGACTCCTCTCCTGATTCCTCAGGTCCCCCTTCTCCTCCCGGTTCTCCCCCTTTTACTTTCACCATGTCTGGATCAGGGCTTAATGCTAGCGGCCCCAATACCGGCCCTACTTCTAGCGGAACCGTCACAACCACTACTCCGGCCACCCCTGTGCTGCCGTACATTGCAGGCCTCAGCCTCCCCGATTTCCATCAGTTGATTAACGACCCCATTCACCACAATGCTACCCGGCCCACTATGCCCACCAAGTTACCCTCTGATATCCCTAAGTTCGAGGGCCTTAATGGCGAAGACCCAACCAATCACGTCCGGTCTTTCCACATGTGGCGTTCCTCCAACTCCATTACCGATGACTCCATCCGTCTTCGTTTGTTCCAACGCACGCTTACCGGCGAAGCTTCTAAATGGTATGTCGAACAGGCCACTTCTTCCCATACCACGTTCGAGACTCTTGCCCAAGCTTTCTTGTCCTACTTCCAGCTCCCTCTCCGATACGACACTGGTACGGAGCTCCTGACTTCATTTAAGCAATCCTCTTCCACACGCCTTTCTGCCCATGTTCAGGAATGGCGACGAAGACGGAGCTTATGTCGAGCCCCTCCCTTTGAAGATCGGGTTTACATGGACCGGTTCCTTCGCACCCTCCCATCTCCCATCGGAAAAGATGTCGCCTCTCACTTTCCTCAATCTGAAGAAGCCGCCCTCCAAATAGCTTTAAAATATGACCTGATCTACGCTCAATCTGGTTATGTTTATACCGTTCTTCCCGACATCCCCAGGCCCGGTGGCGCTAACGCCCCGGGGGCATCTCATTCCGCCGACGGTATTGTTGGATCTCTTTCCCACCCCTCTGCTCACCCTCCTATGAGCCATGGCCTTCCTCAGGGGGGGGCCAGCACCTCTAGCACTCTGCCCCCTCCCGGCAACATGTATCCAGGATACAGCATGCCTCCTCCTTTTGCCCAACCTCCTGCTTACCTCAATGTCGCCCAACCCAACCCTTACTTTTATCCACAGCCTGGTGCGCCAGCTCCTCCAGCATATGCGCTTCCGCCTCCCTTGCCTCCTCACAACCTGCAACAGCACATACAACCCCCTCCAGGGAAAGTATTTGCACAGCAGGGTGCGATTAACCCCCGGCGAGGCAACCAGAACCCATCTGCCCCCGGTAACCGAGGACCCAATTCTGGTATGGACCCTAACACTAGCAACCAGCCTCAGGGCATCCCGCCCAGGCCGGACAGGCCGCTTTGCACAAACAAGCCCTGTTCGTGTTGCGGTGTTTACGGTCACTACACTCACGATTGTCCTCTCTTACCCCATATGCGACAGATGTGGGAGTCTCAAGCCACATTGCGCGGACAACACGCCTCCCCTCACGCTCCTCCTAATGTGGCCACTACCCAGCCAGCTGTGTTCACTGATCCTTTCCCTCAACAAGGATTCATGGCTACCCAACCCCCCGACAGCCATGCAGCCACCCCCTCGTCCATTTCTGGTTCCTCTGACTACCAGATCCTTATGATGCGCTCCGATCCGTCCCCTTCCGTCGACCTTCACCTTCAAACTCGGTCTCGCCAGTACCCCAAGCATCCTGCTCAGTCTGCTCCCGAGCCTCCATCTTCAGGTTCTACAGAGCCTCTTTCGACACCCAGTGGCCCCTTACACATCCCTCAACCCAAAGTTGAGGTTCACCCAAAGATTCCAAAGGGTCCATTACGCCGAAATGCTGTTTCCGGCCGAGCCGCCCAATCGTACAGTATAGTAGATGATTTGGCACAATCCCCTGCTGCCATTTCCACACTGGAACTCCTCCAGTCGTGCCCTTCCCAACGGAAGGCTCTACTATCTGCCGTGGGCGCTGTTGATCCTGCTGATGACCAAATGATTGTTTTTGACGCCACTCAATCGGACCACCCTCCTCTTCCTCCTTCCGTTGCTTTCCAAATCCCATTCAAAATCCGGAACGCCACTGTATCCCGGTGTATAATTGATGAGGGGGCATCCACCTGCGTGATGTCCGCTTCGGTTTGGAAGCAACTCGGATCCCCTGAGCCGGCCCCTTCCACGATCACCCTTCGAGCGTGGGACGGTCATGCCTCCCAGCCTATTGGCCTGTTTCGTAACTGTCCCATCACCCTCGCCGGTAAGACTGTTTGCGTTGATGTCAAAGTCATTGACGCCCCTCTAGACTACAACATTCTATTGGGGCGAAGCTACACCTATGCCATGTCTGCTGTCCCATCCGCGGTCTTCCGCAAGATGTCTTTTCCACATAACGGGAAGATAGTCACCATTGACCAGCTATCGTATCATGAGCCGTCGTCTCAGTCCTCCTCCGAGACGACCATCTCTTCTGTAGCCAACAAGCAAACCGTCGATTCCTTGACCAGTATCTCCCCCGGCATTTATAAAGATTCCACCCTGCTTGGTACTTTTCCTCACCTTCCCCCCCCTCCTATTACGGATCCCAGCTTGTCGAATATTTGCATGATGCAATCGTCTCAGGCTGCCCATAAACGGCCTGCCTCAGCTAGTCCGCACCCTCCCCCCGCCCTCCGCAACCCGCTCCTAGCCATTCATCTCCGCCAGCCGGACCTCCTCCTTCCGGCCCTCCCCCTACAGCTGGTATCCCCGAACCTCTTTATCCTCCAGGCTCGGTCCCCCCCGGCCTTAACCATCTTGGAGCCGTACCTCCCGGTCACTACCCTGCTGGACAGATCCCCTTCTTGGCTCCCCCTCCCGGAGTATATTCTGTCCCCGTCATGGCCACCCTCTCTCTCCCTAACTTGACCTTGGGTATTCCGGTTTGGTACCTTGACCCCCCAGCCGCCACCCCCCCCGGTCACCCCAAACCTTACATGGCTTTGACACCGGTTCAACCGGTCCCCCTCGCTTCCTCCATAGCCACTGTGCCCCCAGCACCTCCACAGGACCCTTCTCCTGTTGTGACGGCTCCCGGGAAGACAGGCAAAGCCAGAAGGGGGGCAACCCATCACGATCCGCCCCCCCCAACATCCGTTACCCCCCCACGACCACCAAAGCCCGCCATTCGATGCGCTTTGTGTGATGTCGTCGGTCATGCCACTCACATGTGTCCTGAATTGCCCCACCTCAAGCTTCTGGTCAACGAGACATTCCCCGACTCTGATCTCCCAGAAGTACATGTCACTATCCCCGACTCCCTCCCAAAACTCAAACACTTGCGCACAAACTACCCTTGTGCCTTGTGCGATTTTCACGGCCATTACACCCACCTCTGTCCCCGCCTTGACGAGTATCGTTCCTCCTTGGACTTGTACCGCCAGTTCAAGGCCGCTTCGATCGGACCAGAGGACATTCACATTCCGCCTCCCGCTGTTAAGCCAACGGAGCCCTCATTCACCATTTTGTACCTGTCATCATCCATGAGACCATTGGGGAACGTTCCATCTGAATCCTCCCCTGTTGTTTCGCTTGACCTTCCTTCAGCGGTCATCTTGGGCTCAACATCCGTAGATCCGTTATCTACTTACTCTTCGGTCACCCATTGTGACGATGCACATGTGAACCTCTCTTCTCATGATGATGATTCAGGCCACTTCACCACGTCAGGTAGTTCTTCTTCCACTAGTCACCCCATCTTCTATCACGATGACGACATTATAGAAGAAATTCCCACCCCTGACTTCATCTATTCCCCCTTACATCGAACCCATGCGTTCACACCACATCCACCTTGTGGTCATTACATCGAAACCCAATGTTTGGGTAAGGGGGCACCCACATTTGAGAGACCAAGAGAAGCCATTCTCCACCACTCTCCTAGTGTATTTGGTCATGTTGACTCTAGACCCCGTATTCTTCCACAGTTAGAAGAACCTTTAGAGTCCCATATCACTTCAGATCACTCTCAGGACGATACCCCTTATCGTTCCCTCATCTTACATCAGCAACCCAGTCTCTTAGACATTATTATTGACCAACCTATAGCTTTTCTACGAGAGCATCAGTTCATTATCTCCAAATCCTCCTTTTGGGATAGTGACACCAGGTATGCCAATTCGGAAACTTAAAGTCCATTTGATCCCTATATGCAGTACCAAAAGAGATCGGTAACACTCCATTTCCTTTCTCAAACTGCATAACCATAACCAGAACAAATGGCACACCACATCATTAAAATGTGGTTAGATTCCCCTTTTTATAAATACATTTTGGCATGCCCACAGCATGTCACACAAACTCAAAAAATGGGGGCACCACCTGCCCCTACATACATCACTGGGGGCACCATACGCCCCCCCATACATATACTTACGACATGCCCATAGCATGTTCCACAAACTGGGGGCACCATACGCCCCCCCATACATATACATCCGACACGCCCATAGCATGTTACAAACAAAATCCAAAAACTGGGGGCACCATATGCCCCCCCATACATTCTGGGGGGCACCACTTGCCCCTACACACATCCGAGAGGGCACCATATGCCCCTATATCTGGCCAATACATGACGAACGCCCTGATCCGCCTGGATCTCTGTCCGAAGTGTTCCCAGATCCCTCTCTCTCCAGTTGACCCGCAACTCTGCCATACCTGCACAACCACATTCTTTTTGTCAGGGTACAGATCGGGAAAACCATAACCACACACCACAACCCAACTCCCAGCCATCAAACAGCACTAAGCCCTCCTCGTCTCCCAGGTCGCAATTTTCTGCCATTTTCTGGACCAGGTCGCACTTTTTGCCCCCAAACCTGCGTCCTGGGTCGTACTTTTTGCCCCAAAAAGTGCGACCCGGCCATAGAGATGAAGGAGGGGCTGTTTCTGGGGGTTTTGGGCCCTAAACTGCAAATGTCATCCAACAAAATGCAAGAGCAAGGTTAGGCCTCTTACCTCCAACTGACAAATCTCGCTTCCAACGGTCGGTTTGTCTGCTACGTTCGCTGCCAGATTTAGGGCCTTCTCTCCTCTCCACATTCACCACAGCAACAATAGCAAATGAATGATTCTGGAGGGAAAACTACCTCATTAAAAGAGAACCCATGTTTCTCCTTTCGACTGCTGCGACCACACCGTAGCCCCGTTCGACGAACCGTCAGCACCGCTGAA
Organism: Pinus albicaulis; assembly: GCA_034641835.2. Lineage (NCBI taxonomy): Eukaryota > Viridiplantae > Streptophyta > Pinopsida > Pinales > Pinaceae > Pinus > Pinus albicaulis. Next base: position 192,011,775 of record CM076577.1, read on the forward strand.
TAGATCTCACCGAGCTCTCAAATGGGTTTTACTTAGTTTTTGGTGATTTGCTACTTCACCCGGACACATTTTTCCACGAAGGGTCACCTCACCGCTCCTCAAAATCGAATTTCCTCACTTACGACACTTGTACTTGGGGCACCATACTGCCCCCTTACTTGTCCATGTTCGTGTTGATTTTCGTCATGAGTGCCCACCTTGTACTCATGCTTCTATGACCCCCCATTGGGGCCTTTATTGTGTGGCAGCACTATCTAGTCGCCCTTGCTTAGAGCATCTGAGTTGAGTCATCATTGCATTCATGGAGTCTATCCCGCATCCTTTTACACCCTACTATAGCCCTCCATTCTTTTTGCTTGGTTCCTCTCTTGTGTCGCATCTCATGACCTTCAGCCCCACTGTCCCCTGTCCCTTTCGATATTGTGTCAGTCGCCGCCATGTCATTCATGCCCTTTATGCTCTAACAAGGGAAGTCGTCCATTCGCCACTCCACCCTTCCCATTTCCGCCATCATCATTAGTGTCAGTCTGTCCGTCGCTCTATTGCTATTCTCTCGTGCCTTAGTTGAGGATCTCTCATTGCCTCACCTAAGGCGGGCCTCCTTCTGTCGACCTCAACACATTTATTCCAGAAGCAAGGTCTAGAGGGCGGTGTACCTTGGTTCCAGCTTCCACCTTTTTTTCGGTGCCTCGGATCAGGCAGGGGGATTTCTTACCTCCCTTTGACTTGATTGCTTCTCCAGCTCCTTTCAGCATGATCGAGATTCGTATACTGGACAGTCCAGTGACCCAGCAGCAGCTCTTGATGATTCCCGGGCGTGTGTGAGATGTCTCAGCCCTCATGAGGGGGTGGCCCTGCAGGTAGCCCCCCACATGCCCGGGTGACCTCTTCATTGCAGCCTTTGATGCCGCTCCAGATTTTGATGATGTTGGCCTTAGCCACTTGCAGCACCTCTATGATTTGCATGTATCAGTCAGATTTTGTGAGCCCTTCCCCATTTACAGGGGGCATTTGGGTTGTATTTATCTCATGTACTCATATGATATTGTACTAGTCCTGGCTGTTATCCCAGGCACAGCATGTATGTGAGACTCTTCATTGTATTTTTATCTGGCTCTTGATTATGCCAGCTGTACTCTATGGTTCGGTCCCTTGTTCACCGGACACACTATTCTTTTGTACTTTGTCACGGCGGGCATAGGTATGCCTCCCCCGCCGCCTTCAGCACAGGTACCCTCTCATAACAGAGACTTGTTGCACCTGCGAGTCTCGTCTCCTCAGGGTCTAGTCCTTCAGCACACTATCTACCTCATATTTCTCTCTCTGACATACCCTTTTGTTGTCTAGTGATCGTCTTCTTACAACGTACTTCGGTCATACGATTTTCTCCTGACACTCGCACGCTGGGGGGCAATCTGTTACACCATTTTTTGGTCATCTAACCTTTCATCATTAGATGGACCCAAGTACACCATGTAGGACCAGTTTTACCCCAAGTAAAACTGCTTTCACTATGTTAATTAGGAAACCCCAAAAGGAATAATTAATTAAACCATAATTTAATTATTATTCCCAGTCATGTTTAACCCAAAAACAAAGAAATTAATGAGATAAACCCATGGTTATCTTATTATTTTCTAGGAATAATTATTTAATAATATTCCTTGTTAAATATGACCAAATCAACCACCATTAATCAAATAAATCATTATTTATTTGATTATATCCCAACCACTTCCTTAAAAAGATAAATAAATCATTTATTTATTTATTTTTCACTAATCAAGTGATTTGACCCAAGTCAAACACCCTTTCCCTCCAACAAATAATAATAAAATATTCCATAGAGGTGGATCTAGATGTGATTAACATTATTTTAATCATGCACCAAGATCTAGAAAGACCCAATATTTTGTTATAAATAGGAGGGTTTTCCCCATCATTCTTCACCTTTTCTTGCATATTAGATCACTCTGGATCTATACACTTGGTCTCATTTCTGCCATTTTGCTCCCATTGAGCTCTACCTTCTACATTGGGTTTTCTACATCTACAAGAGAGAGAAAGCTTAGATCTGAAGTGCCGAGGACTACAAAGAACCCATCCCATTGAGGAGATCTGGATACACCTTCTTGTTTCCTCCCAGGTGCCCTGTAATATAAAAATTCATTCAAAAATCGTGTTCTTGTCTTGTCTGTTGGATGCATGGAGCAAACTCTTTACTTTACTGCTTAATGTCTTTCCATTTATAGATCCGTTTGTTGCAGCACTTTAACTACTAATTGCAGATCTGAAGATGTTTTGCAGCCATTATTGTTGTTAGGGCTATTAGTTATGCGTAGCTAAAGTGGTTCTTTTTCGTACGCTTCGACAAAGAATTCATACTAACACTAAGTACTTTTAAAGTCATAAATTAAAGTACTCATAATAAATGTCATTTCACACTTTTTGAATAAAATAGTATTATTGTCAATTCATATTTTTTGAAAGAAACAATGCATATCCCTACACAATCTTCATGTATTTACACACTTTTCAATAAATATTATATTTACACACTTTTCACTAAATATTATATTATATTATAGTATTTTTATATAGTATATTAATTAGATGTTATTATATAATTTAAATAAAATAATTTTTAATTAGTAGTATATTCTATAATTAAGAAATTAAGAATTTATTTTAATTTATTTAAGAAGAAAGGACAAATGCATTAGTTGTACAATGATAATGACTCTTTCTTAAAAAGCTCATTTTTATTTATAGTCACATCAATACAATTTTTTTATTAATTTTATTTTGTTACAACTTTTGAATTGAACTTAACCATGGTTACATGGATTTTGGTGCAAAAAGTGAACTGCAGATTCATAAATATTATTTTATTGGTTTAGCTATTATTTTATTATTTCCTTAGGAGGCCCATTTTAGACCTCAAAATTCCCCTAATGAAAATTGCAGTAAGGAAAACATCACCAATAATATAGACCAAGATCCTGTGAATCTGCTTTTTCAATTGATGTGCAAAACCAGTCACATACTTTGAGTCCAGTGGCTTTTTACAGTCCAAAATTCTCTTCCCAGCCTACTATATTACAAACTACTCAGCTACTTCCCCTCAATAACAGTTCGAACAGTCAATAAAATCCCAACCCTTTACAATGAATTTTCAATGAATACTTATAGGTGAATGAGGAGGTGGAGTAGTAGATATGAACTTAAATGATACATTAAGACAGAAGGGAGGAAGTATTCGAATGCCCACTCTGCTTAATGGCTCTGCATTAATATGTTGGTACCCTTTAGACTGGTTTAGAAGTCTTTGTCAGGTTGACAATAACTCCAAGGGTATGTTCCTTGAAGTACTTTTCTGGCTGCAATACTTTGTTTATCTTCTGTGACAAGTAGGGTGAATATTTTGTCTTTCAGGTCTTCCATACTTCATAACCAATGCACTGATAGTTCTAGGAGATTTTTGTCAGAATAATAACTGCCATGGACTCGATGAGGCATAGAGAATGTTGTGGGAATTTGTCCTTCTTAGGAAAAAAGAACATTCTGTTGATATCAGATCACTGATGTGGCTTGATGTGTGCTTTATGCTTCATTAAGCCTTATTGATCATCTTCGAGTCTTAATCTGTGTCCTTTATCCTTTTAAACATTGGATTACAAGCATTAATTCTTCAACATTAGGCATTAATCCTTTAATTCTTCTTCTGATACTCATTGCTGCTTCTTCTGACCTGTATTTGTGAAAATACAGGCTACAAAGGCGCTGGAGGGTTTATGTCAGGGTTTAATAACCTGATCTTCAATAAAACATGTTTAAAATCTCTCAGGGATGTCTTCCTCTACTATCTTTGACTCTATGATAGTCTTTCTGCGCTCTAAATCGCCATGGTTGTGACTGTGGAGACAGAATGAATTCACCACCTGTAAACCCTGCAAAACACAATAAACACATTATAAAAACATGAGGGAGTGAGGATGGCTGCTTCGGAGGCTCATGGGGATGGAAGAGCAGTGATGGAAAAAGGTGGATGCAGTGGAAAATGTGATGAAAATCATGGCGAAAGGCAAAAACAGGTCTGATGGGAGTTTGGGTGCGACGTGAGTTGTGGACCGTTGGATTAGAACAATCAACGATGGGGATTCGTCGATGAAGTCGATTGAGAGGGCGATGGGGAGCAAGTGAAATGTTATCACGATATAACATGGGCCTTTAGATCAGTATTATCTATGGCTGTTGGCCGGATAAATCAATCTTGCAGACAAGATCGATCTCCCTAGTGTCAGAAGACAATCTAGCAACAAACGAACAACTAAGTTTGTATTTCTCTAAATATATTAGTTTTACAAATAAATTTTATGAAGGTGTTGATCCTACCTGAGATCCAAATGCTTATTTGCGGTCGTAGTGCTTCTGTCGCATCGATAATCCTTTCGTCGCAACAAGATTTCTTCCGTCGCAACAAGAGTTCTTTCGTCGCAAGAAAGTGTCATCTTCCCTCGCAACAAAGTGTCGTATTTTGTCGACCTGCAATCACAAACAAGCAAATATTAAATAGCACCTGTATAAAAATTAATTATAAAACATACCTATCATAGTGATCAAGGAATCTATGAAATAAATGATCAAATGACAGCTTATTAAAATAAACAATCGAATGACAATTTATTGAGAAAAACAAAACTTAATTGTATTAATCTTAAAATATATAGAAGAACCTTACAACCTTAGCCTTGATGTTTGAAAGGCCTTCCCGGGGTCCGAAGCAGGAGTCTCCTCTACTTTGATAAGTCTTTCACTCTTCCTCTAGGAGCACAAATAGGTATGTGATATTTCCTCTCAAAACCTCAGTAGAAAGAAGTCTAAATCTCAACAGCACTTCAACTCAATCACACCTAAATCTTGAACTCCAATTCTCAATCTCCAAAATCTAACCATTTTAGGCTACCCAATGCCTCATTTTATAGAGCAGATGAAGAGGTTAAGATTCCACCTTTTAAGGGATAGAATCCTCCTTTAAAGGGATAGACTCCTCACATCAAGGGATTAGTTCCTTAAGGTGAGGGATACATGCACCTTATCAAAGCGTACTCGTCCCCAAAAAATCTCATCTAGAACCTTCTAGAATTGACCTCAAACCAACTTTTTAACTTTACTTTCTCGCTTTTTTGAGTTTGGAGGGGGTACGCAGGCATTCTTAAGGAAAACTATGTTCTGGAACACAGGTAAGCCATGCATTACCTGCGTACCCAAGCCAGGAACACAGGCAGGCTTCATGTTACATGCATACCCATTCTTTCAAAGGTTTTTAGGATTTTTACATTTTCAGGGCTTGACATGAGGAGTAAAGGTTCTAAGACTTACAGAGGAGGTATGTATGAGTGTTAATGAGCTCATACAGTTAGCGGAATGTCAAGGTGACAATTTTTAGTGTAACAACGGCTATGATTTAAAACGGAAATGACGTTGCGGGGAGGTGGGCGGTATGGCGGAAAACCAGAAGTGGTTTTCGTGCACAAAAAGGGGGGGGAGGTGGTATCCACAAAAAAATGCGATTCCATACACCTTTTGACACGCGTCCCTCCGAATATCGCCCATTTCGCGTAATTTTTCGGCATTAACACTCGGGCACAAAAATTATGCGAAACGCAACAACAACCGTCATATTGGAGACTGTAGATCCAACGGTGCGGATTGCACACAATGGGTGAAGATCTACGCTAGCGGAAGAAGTGGTGGGGTTGGGGATTACGTGTTCTGTCTTGTCGCGTAGTGAACGAATATTGGTTCATCGCACTACGTCTTGATCGTTGGATTGTGCGATCGGACGGTTGAGATTAAAATATGGGGCAGAGAGTTTTTGAAAGGAGAAAAGGGAAGGGGAGATGATGGGGCGGAAGGACAGGCCCGATAGCTATTGATCTGTGTAGATCAACGGTCTATATTCACTCCAGACTATATCATCGGGGAAAAGAAAAAAACAAATGGAAGGGGCACATTCGCGAAGAAATATGAGGAAAGGAGGGCTTGGGGATAAGCGCTCGGGTGTGGTCCCATGGAGGGAAAAGGATCGGGGCTAGCGGGTGAGCTTAAGCCCTCGGGGGCTTAATACTTTGATCTTTTTAGTGTCACCTTATTTCTTCATTTCAGCTCTGATTTTGACCCTGTTAGAGTTGTTTTCTTTCTTCTTGCTTGTTCAAGTTTTGAGCATATCTGAACCTTTCCTTTTTATTTTTTTGTATTTTTTGAATTTTTCTTCAAAGTAAAATCAACAACTAACTAAATTGACATAGGCTGAGCTTTACTGAGATTTCCTACCTACCCTACCCTAACTTGAAATATTTACATGTCTAGCTAAAAAACTCTCTTTTCTAATACATCCAGTCAATCAAATGATCCCATGATTGGTTTCTGCTCATCTCTTTGAGCATGTTGGATAGGCAAGGCCACTCCCATTCTCTTTGTTTTTTAATAGAAGCTTCTAAAATTCTTCTTGTTGTCTACAACCAGCTGCTCTTGATGGCTTTTGATCCTTCTCTAAAACTCTGCAGGAAATGAGCATAAGGATCTTGAAACTGTTAGTGTCCCGTGATTTGGCTGATTAGCAAGCCAAATGATAGTGTAACATCAAACCAGTATTTGGAGCCCAAGGACCTAGCCTTCCTGGACTCAGAGAGGGCTCTCTCTATCTGTGTAAGGGATATCTGTGTGTCTGCTTATTGTGTTCCTATTTTAGGCTAGTTATGAAGTGAGTTTTTGGTTTTGGTTTTTAGGTTGTGAGGGATGAACTGATCAAAGACATAAGATAGGTAAAAATATGTCGGATTAACAGGGCTATGAGGTCGAAAAGGTCAAGAAAGCTTTCAGATGGTGATACAAGGTTGTTGAAGGGCCGATTTGATTAGAGGTAAAATGGATCTTTGGGGAAAATGGAGTAAGATGGACATCAAGTTTGTGAATAAGAAAGGATTTCAAGCACAAATAGTTTAAAATCTGACATAAACATGGTAGGGCAAACCATTAATCATGAGAAATGTAACTTTAAGCTAATCAATGCATAGAAATAAACATTCAAGCCATGCATAGAGATATATAACTCTCTAAATTTAGGAAATGGCTATCAGACTTTGGGGAAATACATTTAAGACAAACAAACAACTCAAATCACTATGCCGGAATTCCTAAACACAGTACTTCAAGCTATTGAGCACTTTGAAAACAAGATTGCATAGTCTTAGGCAAAGGGCAAGATCAGAACAAGACCTCATTGGTTCAACAAATGAAAATCTAATCAATCAAAGAGAAGTTTCATGGAAAAAGCTATGGCTAGCCATGAGTAAGCAGGGCATACCATAAATCATACTTAGCATGCATAAAACCATAAATGAAACAAGCAAACAATATTCTTAAGTTATTAAAAAGCAATCAAGAATTATTTAATGTGACTAAGAATGAAGAAAACATGGAAGCTATGAAGAAACAGGAAATTTGAGGTGCCTCTAAGGGCATGTCTCAAATTTGTTCTCTACTTTCCTATAGCAAGCAAGAACATGGATTTATGAATGAAAACTAAGAAACAAAATAGAGATAGAAACACTATACCATTCTATCAAGTCATGGAATCCAACAACAATCCTCTTTCATCATCCAAGAACATCCAAGAAACTATCCAAAAGCATGAGACAAGTATTTCTTCCAAAGCTTATATGACCATACATTGCTTCTATTCATCAAGTTCAACCTTTTTTTACAATGAAAGCCTTTGAAATATATAGGCCAAAGTGATGAAAACCTCTTAGTTCAACTTGCAATCTCATTGGCCTATCCAAAATATTAGATTTTGTCCTTGAGGCTTCGCAAATCCCAAGGCACAAAATATCTAATAAAATATCCAAAAAATGCTAAAAAATGGAAATATATTGACTTTTCATAACTTATCATGTACAAAAATAGCTAAACGCACATGAAGAAAATTCACTTTTGAAAGGTTCAATTTTTACAAAAATACTCAAAAAATACATCAGGAAAAGGTCCCCTGATTTTTCAACAACTTTTGGAGGCCTTCCCGATGTCTAAAAGAGGCTCATGATGGATCATTGGAAAGCTATGAGTGTCTACTTTCTAAAAAAAATTATCTTTCTCCAAAATAATCAATGGAAGTCCTCCAAAAACAGACATGTGTGTAAAAAACCAGAAAATAGGCCTTGCCGATAAACGGGGCAGAGTGTAGAAAAAACGAGTGTTTTTCACCATTTTGGGGGAGAAAAGGATCTTAAATTATTTTGAAAATCTTTGAGTATGTGCCCATAAAATTATGGCATCCAATGGCACCATTCTCAAGATTTGAGGATGCTCCAAAACAAAATGGCGACGCCCATGATTTTATGCAATTAGGCCCAAAAATGTCGAAAAACAAGAACATGTCAAAATTTGCTCAATTTTGGTGAGCAAGTCCCTCAAGGATTTTTAGAAACATGTCTAGAAGCTCGAGCCAAAATTCCAAGCTTAAGGTGTCTTTCTCCTTTTTTCTCACCGGGCGCCCTCTTTGGGCAGTTTTGAGCTTTTCTTGGTTTTCTTCTTTGTTGTTTGGCATTCTAGCTTTGGTGAGGAAGTCATGGCCCCTTGCTTAGGATAGGCAGCGAGCACATGCTTTGGAGAATTCCCTTCATGATCCATGTTTTTTATTTGCTTGCCCTCATCATTGCTTGCTTGATGGTTTCCTTGCTTGTCTTTGTCACTGCCTTCTTTATGACTGTCATGATCTTTCCCTTCACTGTTTTGTGCTTCATCACCCTTATGCTTATTGTTGTGCTGGCTGCCATAATGTCCCTTTCATCACTGCCTCTTTGTGGTTTTTATGGACATGGTGCTCTTTGAAATCATTGTTTCCAAATACTCCTTTAGATTTGTTAAATACCCTCTGCACACACTCTGTTTTGTTTTCATAGAGACTGTGTGAATCTTCAATTCTTCAAAGAAAGAAAACACTCTTAAAATAACACACTGACATTTCTTTTTAATAAACATGATAAGTCTTTGAAAAATTAAGTTGTGCTTTCCCTTTAACTAACTCCTAACACTTTATAAACTTTCAACAAGCCTCTAAACAAATAACTTTCTTCCTCCAATAAATCACTGTCTTGTCCTCCTTTATGCCAAACAACAATTTTTGGTCAAATGAAAAAAAAACAATCAATTGATTACTATGCTTGGGCAAGGTATTGAAAAGAGGTACTTGTGGCTTTCTTGTTAGAACAAAGATCTCCTTTTGTTTTGACAGAAGCAAGACACCCTTCCCCAAACAAAACTCTTCTTGTATTCACTGTTTTTACAGAGGTAGACAAAACACCCTCCACTAACTTTGCAAAATATCTCACCACACTCTGTTTTATGGGACAATGGAGGTAGCACTAGTTTTCTATTTCATAACACAGAGAAAACCATTCATAATGATCAACCTTCCACCTTATAAACAGTGTTTATTTCTCCCTTTTGAGTTTTAGGCAAAGTATGCTTTTGTTTCACTGTGGGTTATCACTGTGTTTGAAGGCAGCTAGGGTTCTTCAGAACTGACTAAACACACCTTAGCCTATTACAGTGTGGATATTTGAAACTCACAGTCAACCATAACCTTTGATTTTCGACCAAAACATCCCACTTTATAACATGATTTGTCTCTTGGAAACACAGTAAGATTACATCACCTCTTAAATTCAAAATTTTTCATGGACTGAGAAGAATACATTAAAAAAGCTTAAGGGCCCTTTTTTCTTGGTTGAGCAGCTCTCAAAAGCGTTTTTTGAAGGTTTTTAGGTGAGCGGCAAGTTCAAAAGCAAGAACTCCGCATAGTGAGGGGTTTCAGGTCAGCCTTCGGGCATTCTGTGACCAGCACTACAGGCGTGTTGCGTGTCGTGCATCAATAGAAAGCTTTTGTATTTTCTCTCAAAGGCGCGCTGCGCAATTTTTCAAATGCGCTACGCACCTCTGCAGCCCGTTTTGGAGGCCTTCCTGGTGTCAGAATTGGGCGCGAGATGGCGCGTTGGAAATCTATGGAAGTATAATTTCCAGAAAAACTTGAATTTTTTTATTTGGTGTCCATTTGGTTGTTCAAAAATTGATTTTCCCAACAGTGGTCAAAATTGGTGAATCATGGTGTAGAAATTCCTAGTGTTGTTTGTAGGCCACTTTTGGATGCCTTCCCAGTGTCGGAATTGGGCATGAGATGGCTCGTTGGAAAGATATAGAAGTATAATTTCCAGAAAAACTTTAATTTTTTCATTTTGTGTCCAATTGGTTGTTCAAAAATTTACCGTCCCAACACTGGTCAAAAATGGTGAATGCTGGTGTAGAAAAACATAGTGTTGTTTGAAGGCTACTTTTGGATGCTTTCCTGTTGTTGGAATTTGGCCTGCGATGGCTCTTTGGAAAGCTATGGAAGTATAATTTCCAAATATGCTTGATTTTGTTCATTTGGTATCCATTTGGTTGTTCAAAAGTGGACTGTCACAACACTGGTCAAAATGGTGAATCCTGGTGCAAAATTTCTTCCATGACATATGTATTTTTTACATTTCTCACAAACCATGATAATTGTGTATAAACTGAAGGAGGTTTTCCTTATTGAACCTATGAGGGACAAAACCCTCTCTCACTTTTGTCAATTTCATCTCTGTTTGGTCAGAAACACATTATGAAACAAACTTCCCGAGCGCTCCTTAACCTCTGTCTTTTGCAACCTTTGTCATATTGAATGGAATGTTTTTTTCAAAATCATATGGTAATTCATATCTTGTGCTGTAGGAAGATTTTTATTTTTTAAAACTATGATCAAAACCTCTGTTTCTGAATCAAGGAGATCATCACTTTTTGAAACCACTAATGTAACCCTTTGGAACCCTAATGCCATCTTGCTATGTGTCCACCAACATTTTGTTCCTTTATTCTCTGTGCCTAACTGTAATCTCCATAATGATATTTGGAGGCCCTTGTAACCTAAAAATTAGCCCTGTGGAACTTTTTAGCATTTACCTAGGTTATAATACTTTGACAAACTTTCACAAAGTATTACGAACAGACCCTTAACAGTAAACACCCATATGTCCTTTCAAACTCTGTTGTCTATGAAAGTGGCCATAAGGACTCTATTATGCTTGATTTGTGTATAATGGGAGATTATTACAAAATATTGTTTCAGCCTTTACAAATGGTCCTTTAGAACTATCATGAAGCTTTCCTCATTATCTACTCTTTTACTGGAGGAGGTTATCAACATGTTCCCAACCATCTGCTCTTCATTGGAGGAGGTTATCAATATGTTTCCCAACCATCTGCTCTTTTACTTTTTTGGACTATGTTTGCAGAGGTACATTTGATTTGTTCTTTGACTAGTGTTTTTATCCCAGGCTCAAGGCAGCATAAGAAGCAGTTGTCTTCTTATGTACTGTGATAATGTCCTTGGGAAAACTTATGCACCATTACCTCTGAAGGAAAAACTGGAACACTGAAGATCAACATTATATTAGTCCTCTGTATTTGTGTGGCTTTGAAGGATGGTATCAGCTTTTAGGGCAACTTTTGACCTTTGAAACATGCACTCCTACTTTGTTATCATTGCAGCTCTCCACCTAGTGATAGAAAATTCTTCAACATGAAACTTATTTGGATTTGTCTCTTTGCTTTTGTCTGGAATCTGTTTGTCATTCAATTTGCCCCCTGGAGAGATGCAAACAATATGGCTTTGAAACTTTAAAAGCTCCTTTAGTGTTCTACGGAGATTTTTCCCAATCTGAAGCATATTCTTTTAGACTGTGCACATGCTCATCTCTTTTTGTATTAGATCTTTGTAGAATTTCTTCCGGGCTGAGACAACAAGTCTTCTTAGTGGCACGACCTAGGGGTATATCAAGGTTTGTTTTTTGTAGATTAAGCGCTAATTCAGGCTGGTTGGTATTGAAAAAAGAATTCTGGCTCATGCTATTTTTGTCGAGGAAGGGATTCTCTAAAGCACCACTACCTAACTTAAGGAAAACTTGCATTGACTATAATTGTGTTTGACAAGAAGATAAAGGATAGGAAGGGAGACACTTTGTCAAATATTGGACAGTGAGTTTCATGAGAACCAAAGGGAAAATGATAGTAGACAAGCAAGACCAAGACAGCTATAGACAGGGATATTTTGCTGAAACAAGACATGAATTTGAAAACTTGAAGATTACTCTGATCATAGGCTGACAGGAAGGGCTAGGAAAGCAAAAAATTGTTTGAGGGTTTTCTAGATGACAAATTGACATATGGAGATCAACTTCTAGAAAACTCAGCTAGGAATCTAGTCATCAACAACAGGTGAAAAATACTGATGACTAATAGTGGTTCCATTTGGGGAGGGCAGCTCCTTTTCAGGAGGTGTCCAAAATTGCAGATCTTTGGCTTATGAAGACCAGTTCCTTATCCATTGGCGCAAATTTCATTCTTTCTTGATGCCATTTCTGAAAATTGATAGCATGATTGGCTTCAAAAACATCTCTACCTACCCAGCTATATTCCCTAACATTTTTTCTTCTTTCGGCTGCATTTGGACTAGCAACCCTTTGACATAATATTTTTGAAAAATGACACTATCTAGTTTCTACACTTATATCTGTCGGGATTTTAGATTAAGCTGATGAACTCCTTTGTTTCTCTACCTATACTGGATCGACTGTCAAGGTTAAGCTGTTTGACAGGATTTTATTCTCTAATCTAAAACATGAAATTGAAAAATGACCAAATCAGGATTAGACAGTATGATTTGTCATGTACTTGTGGCATGAAAGACAAGCTGCACACAAATATTATTTTGCATAAAATGAAATCTAGAAAAACAAGGCTAGGATACACAATTTGTTTTTCATCCCTGCTTTCCTCTTTGGTTCTGTTTTGAGCATGTGGAACTAGTATCTTTTCCTAATCTACTCTCTTTGATAAGTCAAGCTTACACAATGTTGACTATCTTTTCCTCTCACTAACTTATCAAAAAATAAATTTAAAACATGTTCAATTATGATTAGGCTAGATAACTGAACAAGAAATTTGAGCACTATTAGCGACATTTAGACTTGCGTGATTTTTGAATGACTATTTTTTGAACATGGGGATTTACCATTGCTTTTAGAAACTACCCTCGTTTTCTACTTTTTACTGTTTTTGTATTTTCTGCTTTTTCACTTTTCCTTCAAACAATCCAGAACTAAAAAGATGCTCACAAGGCTGAGCTTATTTTCCACTTCTGTCTATCTATCCTAATCTAATGTATGCACAATAGACATTTATTTGGTGAACTCTCTTTTCTAATGTAACCAGTCAAGTAGATGATTACATGGGTGACTCTGGTTTAGTTGTTTCATGATGCTGAAGTAATGAAAAGGCCACCTCCATTTGGCTTGTTTTCGGACAGTAGTGCTTAAGTTTTTTCTCATTCTTGGTAGCAAACTGTTCATGATAGAACCCACTACTCCTTCAGATTTCTCAAGGAAAACAACAAATGGATCTTGGAATAATACCTGATCTAGAGGATTTGATATATAGGCTTCATTCAAGATTACTCTTTTTTCTACTTGGCTATGCTTGGGACTTTCTTGGGAAAGAAATTCTTCCCCTTGCTCATGATCACTTGGACTGTCAGACTCATCATATATTGCGGTGTAGTTTTCTTCCCAAGCTGATGTGCTCTAATTAAGTGAACTGAAAACTATGTGAAGGTCATCATGTTGATGAGCAGTGATACACTTTGGCAAAAAATATTCTTGAGAAAGAAGAGCAGCAACTTTCTTGTGATCATCAATTTTCAAGCCTTCATTTGCTTCCAAATTTTCTGAGCTTTCCTCATCACTGTCATAGCTGCTATTTTTTGTTTGGTTACTTTCCTCAAGTTTATGAAACTGAGCTTCCTCCCAAAAATCAAAAACTGAGTATTCTGCAAAGTTAGCTTATGTTTGGAAATCATCATCATTGTCAACATATTGATCAAACCTTGGAAAATCATCATTATAATTAATGTCACCAACCATGCATATTGGACTATCAGATTGTTTTTCTTCAAATTGATTTACAAATCTATTTTTTGACTTATGATATGCAAGATTAATAGGAGAAAGATCAGAAAAGTTTTGGTTATATGAAGTTTCAAAGGTTGTCTGCATGTTTATAAGTTGATCTATTTCCTCTTCAATTAAAAAGGGAGGCATTTTCATTTCTCTTCGGATATAACTACAATAATCCTTCTTCTCTTGGGAAATCTAATTTGAAGGATGGATGTCTTTTTGGGCTTCACCTATGAGAGATGATGAATCATCACTTATGCCTTTAGAGAGATCTTGTGGGTTCTCTTTCATTTCTTTCTTGTTTTCATCTTCAACCAATTCTTTGTGATGTTGAGGATAGTTAGCATGTAATTCATGAGTTTTTTCTGATAGATTTTCAGGAGGCCAATTTTCTTTTATGAACTCAAATGACTCCCAGCATAAAGGTAGAGATCCTACAGGTTTTTTTTATCTTCTATTTCGGATTTGAATTCATCCTCACTCAACTCTTCTTGATGTTTGGGATAGTAAACATGGGATTCATGAGTTTCCTCTGATGGATTATTAGGAGGCCAATTTGATTTTATGAACTCAAATGACTCCCAGCATAAAGGTAGAGATCCTACAGGTTTTGATTGATCTTCTATTTTGGATCTGAATTCATCCTCACTCAACTCTTCTCGATGCTTGGGATAATAAACATGGGATTCATGAGTTTCCTCTGATGGATTCTGAGGAGGCCAGTTTGCTTTTATGAACACAAATGAATCCCAGCATAAAGGTAGAGATCCTACAGGTTTTTATTCTTCTTCCATTTCAGAATCTGTGATTTCAAAATGGCTAATAGTCTCTTTAGAGCATTCCTCTATGTTTTTATTTGCAACTTTCTCATTAGGCACATTTTGTTCATAACTCTTGTCTTGTAATAGTTGAGTGTGTTCATCATGAGGAAGAAGTGTAGGTTGGTTTGAATAAGCAGTGATAACCTTAACTTTGTGTTTTTCTCTTTTCCTGTCTAGTAGATGCTCTAGTTTGCCGAACATACATACCAATTTTTCCAACTTTTCCTCTGAAGATATTATTCTCTCTTGATTTGCTTTGTTTTTCTCTATTATTCTTAGTTGTGCCTCCCTATTTAGTATGTTGAATTCTACATCAACTTCTATCCTTTGCGTTTCTTCTAGGGCCAAAGGATCTTTATTTCTTATCTGGAAAACCATCTCTGGGTCAAAAGAATCTGGGTAGTGCAAGAGAGCACATCCGAGGGGTGTCTTTATGTTAGCAAGCATTGCATGGTATACTTTCTTGAACCTAGCTAAAAAAAAATTTATTGTCTCCCCAGGTTATCTTTTTAACTGATTGTATTCCTTTATGATGAGAACTTTATTACCCATGACCACCCACCTATCTAGGAATATTTGAGTGAACTAATGAAAATTGGTAATGCTTGCAGCTGGAAGGTCTTTAAACCAACTCTTAATTTTTCCTTGTAATGATAAGGCAAACATTCTGATATGCACATCATCTTCTTCTATTTCATAAAGTTCAAGTAAATCCTCAATATTTTGGACATGCTCTTCAGCGGTGACTTTGGAGCTTTCTCCATCAAATCTGGGTAATTTATTTTGAATATTTGCATGGAGGGCTTAGAAGATGGGAGGTAAAATCAGAGGCTTGTTTCTTTCTGGGACCTTTGTGGATATAGGTAGTGTAAAAAGAGATTTATGACTGTTTGAGGTTTCAGCCAGAGTGGGAAAGGTAGCATGAGGCTTATGTTTTGCTAGGTTTTCCATAGGTGAATCTGGGGTAAGCATAGGTGTATAAGCCTGCTCATGGTCTGAAATTTCAGGCTTAGCTTTTCGAGGTTTGAGATCTTTCCAATGATCAATATAGATCCCATCGGTGTATTCTTGATCAAGCTCAAAGTAGGATAGAGCATAGTTATAGATAAAGACAATAATTTCTTGAATCCAACTAAATCCTGAGTGCTTTTTCTTTCTAGGATGACTGGTCATGTTTTAGGTTCTTCCTCCAGTGGAGTCTTTAGGTCTATTGAGAGTTGTGGAGTCACTAGGTGGATTTCTTTGAGATCTATGGTCCACCACCAACACTATCAAAGATGATTTAGGGAAAAAGTTTTATAGCAAACTTTGAGATGGAAACTTGCAAAGAAAAGTGATTCACTTGGTTTTAACAGTTTGTTAGGCTGTATGGACAAGCTAATGGTTCTCTTGGCAAGAAGAATTTTTCTTATCTCCTATGTTTAGGTGAGGTCTTCTGAATCACTAAGTTATACTTAGTTTTTCATTTATTATAGAGTTTCCACCCTAAGCTTAAGTTTTTGGAAGGATGAGTTAGCAGAAAGGTATGGTTTATGAATTTTTGGTTTTTTTTTTTTATGGATTTTTAGGCCTACTGGAGGCTAGTGGAGTCGCCAGGTGGAACTTGGTTGTTTTTATAAGGATGTAGCTATGGTCCACCACCAATAACTAGGGAAAAGCCAATCTGGGAATTTTTTGGGGTTTTTTGAGTTTTTATGTAGCCTATGAGGTTTGGAAGAGTTTCCTATAACTAAATCATCATTCTGCTAGGATGGTGAAAGAGCTAGCTTCTACTCTTCAAACAACACTTAATTTTTCTAAGTTGGATTGAGACTTCGGGAGTTACTAAGGAGTACTTAGATTGTCACTAACTCAGAACGTCCCACCGTGATCGCCATTATGTTAGTGAGCGGTGGGATAAGTCAATCAGATAGTATTCTTAAGGCGACTATAATGTTTAGGGAATCTAAGTTTTTTTATCACTCAGAGTCCCACCGTGATCGCCATTATGTTAGTGTGGCAATGAGGTGGTTGATCGAATAGTATTCTAAAATGTAGCAAAGTAGTAAGGCCTACTGGAGGCTAGTGGAGTCGCCAGGTGGATTGTTATTTTTTTTTAGAGGATATGTGTATGGTCCACCACCAATATTGATAAACACCAATCCATAGATATTTTGGGTTTTTCTAAGTTTCCTAAATGTAGCCCTGAGGTTTGGAATAGTTTCCTATAACTAAATCAACATTTTTCTAAGATGGTGAAGGAGCTAGTTTCTACTCTTCAGAAAATACCTAAGTTTTCTAATTTTGACTGAGATTTTGAGGGATCCTAAGGGATACCAAGGATGTTTTGACTCAAAGTCCCACCGTGATCGCCATTATGTTAGTGAGCGGTGGGATAAGTCAATCAAATAGTATTCCTAAGGCTGCTGGAATGTTTAGGGAATCTAAGTTTGTTTATTACTCAGAGTCCCACCGTGATCACCATTATGTTAGTGAGCGGTCGGATAAGTCAACAAGATAGTATTTTCAAAGGTCTCTAAAGGTTTAGGGAAACTAAGTTTTTTTATCACTCAAAGTCCCATCGTGATCGCAATTATGTTAGTGTCTCGTTATTTGAATGATTGGTAAGCCAAATGACAGTGTAACATCAAACCAGTCTTTGGAGCCCAAGGACCTAGGCTTCCTGGACTCAGAGAGGGCTCTCACTATCTGTGTAAGGGATATCTGTGTGTTTTCTTATTGTGTTCTGATTTTAGGCTAGTTATGAAGTGAGTTTTTGGTTTTGGTTTTTAGGTTGTGAGGGATGAACTGATCAAAGACATAAGATAGGTAAAAAGATGTCAGATTAACTGGGCTATGGGGTTGAAAAGGTTAAGAAAGCTTTCAGATGGTGATACAAGGTTGTTGAAGGGCCGATTTGATTCGAGGTAAAATGGATCTTTGGGCAAAATGGAGTAAGATGGACATCAATTTTGTGAATAACAAAGGATTTCAAGAAAAAATAGTTCAAAATCTGACATAAACATGGTAGGGCAAACCATTAATCATGAGAAATGTAACTTTAAGCTAATCGATGCATAGAAATAAACATTCAAGCCATGCATAGAGATATATAAGTCTCTAACTTTATGAAATGGCTATCAAACTTTAGGGAAATACATTTAAGACAGACAAACAACTCAAATCACTATTCCGGAACGCTTAAACATAGTACTTCAAGCTATTGAGCACTTTGAAAGCAATATTTCATAGTCTTAGGAAAAGGGCAAGATTAGAACAAGACCTCCTTGGTTCAACAAATGACAATCTAATCAGTCAAAGAGAAGTTTCATAGATGGAGCTATGGCTTGCCATGAGTAAGCAGGGCATACCATAAATCATACTTAGCATGCATAAAACCATAAATGAAACAAGCAAACAATATTCTTAAGTTATTAAAGAGCAATCAAGAATTCTTTAATGTGACTAAGAATGACGAAAACATGGAAGCTATGAAGAAATAGGAAATTTGAGGTGCCTCTAAGGGCATGTCTCAAATTTTTTCTCTACTGGCCTATAGCAAGCAAGAAAATGGATTTATGAATGAAAACTAAGAAACAAAACAGAGATAGAAACACTATACCATTCTACCAAGTCATGGAATCCAACAACAATCCTCTTTCATCATCCAAGAACATCCAAGAAACTATCCAAAATCATGAGACAAGTATTTCCTCCAAAGCTTATATGACCATATATTGCTTCTATTCATCAAGTTCAGCCTTTTTTTACAATGAAATCCATTGAAATATATAGGCCAAAGTGAGGAAAACCTCTTAGTTCAACTTGCAATCTCATTGGCCTATCCAAAATTGCTGATTTTGTCCTTGAGGCTTTGCAAATCCCAAGGCACAAAATATCTAATAAAATATCTAAAAATGCTAAAAAAGGGAAATATATTGACTTTTCATAACTTATCATGTAAAAATAGCTAAACGCACATGAAGAAAAGTCACTTTTGAAAGGTTCAATTTTTACAAAAATACTCAAAAAATACATCAGCAAAAGGTCCCGTGAATTGTCGGCAACTTTTGGAGGCCTTTCCGATGTCGAAACGAGGCTCATGATGGCTCGTTGGAAAGATATAAGTGTCTAATTTCTGAAAATGTTTATTTCTTTCCCTAATTATTACTATAAGTCCTCCAAAAATAGACCTGTGTGTAAACAACCATAAAATAGGCCTTGCTGATAAACGGGGCAGAGTGTAGAAAAAGCGAGTGTTTTTCGCCATTTTGGGGGAGAAAAAGATCTTCAATTGTTTTGAAAATTGCTAATTATGTGCCCCTAAAATTATGGCATCCAATGGTACCACTCTCAAGAGTTTAGGATGCTCCAAACCAAAATGGTGACGCCCATGATTTTATTCAATTAGGCCCAAAAATGTCGAAAAACAAGAACATGTCAAAATTTGCTCAATTTTGGTGAGCAAGTCCCTCAAGGCTTTTTAGAAACATGTCTAGAAGTTCGGGCCAAAATTCCAAGCCTAAAGTTTTCTTTCTCTTTTTTTCTCACCGGGTGCCCTCTTTGGGCAGTTTTGAGCTTTTCTTGGTTTTCTTCATTGTTGTTTGGCATTCTAGATTTGGTGAGGAAGTCATGGCCCCTTGCCTAGGAGAGGCAGCTAGCACATGCTTCGGAGAATGCCCTTCATGATCCATGTTTTGTATTTGCTTTCCCTCATCATTGCTTTCTTGAGGGCTGCCTTGTTTGTCTTTTTCACTGCCTTCTTTATGATTTTCATGCTCTTTCCCTTCACTGTTTTGTGCTTCATCACCCTTATGCTTATTGTTGTGCTGGCTGCCATAATGTTCCCTTTCATCACTGCCTCTTTGTGGTTTTGATGGACATGGTGCTCTTTGACATCATTGTTTTCAAAGACTCCTTCAGATTTGTTAAATACCCTCTACACACACTCTGTTTTGTTTTCATAGAGACTGTGTGAATCTTCAAATCTTCAAAGAAAGAAAACTCTCTTAAAATAACACACTGACATTTCTTTTTAAAAAACATGATAATTCTTTGAAAAATCAAGTTGTGCTTTCCCTTTAACTACCTCCTAACACTTTATAAAATTTCAACAAGCCTCTAAACAAATAACTTTCTTCCTCCAATAAATCAATGTCTTGTCCTCCTTTATGCCAAACAACAAGTTTTGGTCAAATGAAAAATGAACAAACAATTCATTACTGTGCTTGGGCAAGGTATTGAAAAGAGGTACTTGTGGTTTTCTTGTTAGAAGAAAGATCTCCTTGTGTTTTGACAGAAGCAAGACACCCTTCCCCAAACAAAACTCTTCTTGTATTCACTGTTTTTACAGAGGTAGACAAAACACCCTCCACTAACTTTTCAAAATATCTCACCACACTCTGTTTTATGGGACAATGGAGGTAGCATTAGTTTTCTATTTCATAACACAGAGAAAACCATTCATAATGATCAAACTTCCACCTTATAAACAGTGTTTCTTTCTCCCTTTTGAGTTTTAGGCAAAGTCTGCTTTTGTTTCACTGTGGGTTATCACCGTGTTTGAAGGCAGCTAGAGTTCTTCAGAACTGACTAAACACACCTTAGCCTATTATAGTGTGGATATTTGACACTCACAGTCAACCATAACCTTTGATTTTCGACCAAAAAATCCCACTTTATAACATCATTTGTCTCTTGGAAACACAGTAAGAGTACATCACCTCTTAAATTCACAAATTTTCATGGAGTGAGAAGAATACCTTAAAAAAGCTTAAGGGCCCTTTTTGATTGGTTGAGCGGCTCTCAAAAAAAAAATTTGAAGGTTTTTAGGTGAGCAGCACGTTTAGAAGCAAGAACGCCGCGCAGTGAGAGGTGTCGTGTCGGCCTTCAGGCATGTTTTGACCAGCACTACATGGGCGCTGCGCACTGCTACAAGCGCGTCGCGCATCAATAGAAAGCCTTTGTATTTTCTCTCCGAGGCACGTCGCGCCATTTTTCAAATGCGCCACGTACTTTTGCAGCCCATTGTGGAGGCCTTCCCGGTGTCACAATTGGGTGAAAGATGGCTCGTTGGAAAGATATGGAAGTCTAATTTCCAGAAAAACTTGAATTTTTTCATTTGGTGTCCATTTGGTTGTTCAAACATTTATTTTCCCAACACTGGTCAAAACTGGTGAATCCTGGTGCAGAAATGCCTAGTGTTGTTTGTAGGCCACTTTTGGATGCCTTCCTGGTGTCGGAATTGGGCGCGAGATGGCTCGTTACAAAGCTATAGAAGTATAATTTCCATAAAAACTTGAATTTTTTCATTTTGTGTCCATTTGGTTGTTAAAAAATTTACTGTCCCAACACTATTCAAAAATGGTGAATGCTGGTGCAGAAAAACATAGTGTTGTTTGCAGGCTACTTTTGGATGCTTTCTTGTTGTCAGAATTTGGCCCGAGATGGCTCGTTGGAAAGCTATGGAAGTATAATTTCCAAATATACTTTATTTTTTTCATTTGGTATCAATTTGGTTGTTCAAAAGCTGACTGTCCCAATGCTGTTCAAAATGGTGAATCATGGTGCAGAATTTCTCCCGTGACATATGTATTTTTTACATTTCTCACAAACCATGAAACCTGTGTAGAAACTGAACGAATTGTTTCTTCTTGAACCTATGAGGGACAAAAACCTCTCTCACTTTTGTCAATTTCATCTTTTTTTGGTCAGAAACACATTTTGAAACAAAATGCCCGGGTGCTCCTTAACCTCTGTCTTTTGCAACCTTTGTCATATTGAATGGAATGTTTTTTTCATAATCATATGGTAATTCATAGCTTGTGTTGTAGGAAGCTTTTTATTTTTTAAAAATATGATCAAAACCTCTGTTTCTGAATCAAGGAGATCATCACTTTTTGAAACCACTAATGTAACCCTTTGGAACCCTAATGCCATCTTGCTATGTGTCCACCAAGATTTTGTTCCTTTATTCTCTGTGCCTAACTGTAATCTCCATAATGATATTTGGAGGCCCTTGTAACCTAAAAATTAGCCCTGTGGGACTTCTTAGCATTTACCTAGGTTATAATACTTTGAAAAACTTTCACAAAGTATTATGAACATACCCTTAACGGTAAACACCCATATGTCCTTTCAAACTTTGTTATGCTTGATTTGTGTATAATGGGAGATTATTACAAAATATTGTTTCAGCCTTTACAAATGGTCCTTCATACCTATCATGAAGCTTTCCTCATTATCTTCTCTTTTACTGGAGGAGGTTATCAACATGTTCCCAACCATATGCTCTTCATTGGAGGAGGTTATCAATACGTTTCCCAACCATCTGCTCTTTTACTTCTTTGGACTGTGTTTGCAGAGGTACGTTTGATTTGTTATTTGACTAGTGTTTTTATCCTAGGCTCAAGGCAGCATAAGAAGCAGTTGTCTTCTTATGTACTGCGATAATGTCCTTGGGAAAACTTATGCATCATTACCTTTGAAGGAAAAACTGGAACACTGCAGATCAACCTTATATTATTCCTCTGTATTTTTGTGGCTTTGAAGGATGGTATCAGCTTTTAGGGAAAATTTTTACCTTTGAAACATGCACTCCTGCTTTGTTATCATTGCAGCTCTCCACCTACTGATGGAAAATTCTTCAACATGAGACTTATTTGGATTTGTCTCTTTGCTTTTGTCTGGAAACTGTTTGTCATTCAATTTTCCCCCTGCAGAGATGCAAACAATATGACTTTGAAACTTTAAAAGTTCCTTTAGTGTTCTATGGATATTTTGCCCAATCTTAGGCATATTCTTTTAGACTGTGCACATGTCCATCTCTTTCTATATTAGATCTTTGTAGAATTTCTTCCGGACTGAGACAACAAGTCTTCTTAGTGGCACAACCTAGGGGTATATCAAGGTTTGTTTTTTCAGATTAAGCACTAATTCAGGTTGGTTGGTATTGAAAAAATAATTCTGGCTCGGGCTATTTTTGTCGAGGAAGGGATTCTCTAAAGCACCACTACCTAACTTAAGGAAAAATTTCATTGACTCTAATTTTGTTTGACAAGAAGATCAAGGATAGGAAGGGATACACTTTGTCAAATATTGGACAGTGAGTTTCATGAGAACCAAGGGGAAAATGATAGTAGACAAGCAAGACCAAGACAGCTATAGACAGGGATATTTTTCTGAAACAAGACATGAATTTGAAAACTTGAAGATTACTCTGATCATAGGCTGACAAGAAGGGCTAGGAAAGAAAAAAATTGTTTGAGGGTTTTCTAGATGACAAATTGACATATGGAGATCAGCTTCTAGAAAAATCAGCTAGGAATCTAGTCATCAACAACATGTGAAAAATCCTGATGACTAACAGAAACAATACCTGGTTGTGAGTATTTTGCAAGTAGGCTTCAACTAGGGTTACTTCCTCTTCCACTGGATCAAGGAATAGATTCTCTTGAGAAAGAAATTCTTCCTCATCTTTATTATTTTCTAAACTGGAGGACTCATCATATATTGTAGTGTTGTCCTCTTGTAGCTCTAATTTATTCTGATCTGGTGGGCTGAGTTTTGTGAAAAGATCAATGTATTCTTGAGCAGGGATTTGTTCCATTTCTTCCTCTTTTTCAAGAAAAGGCTCCCTGGTTTCAACCTGCTCAAAAATTTCTTCATGGTTTTCCTCTTCATCCTTTGAGATGAAAGGTTGCTACTTCCCAATCACATGAAAACTATTACTGATGATCTGAGATAAAACAGAGTGAAGATTCAATGAATCTTCACCTGCTACTATACTTTCATAACTTTCTTCATCAGTATCATAAATAGCCTGCATGGGCTCATTACTTTCTTGAAGTTGATGGCACTGATTTTCCTCCCACAAATACACTGATGATGGCCCTGCAAGATCAACTTCTTTTTGGAGAACATCATCATCAGACAGATAAAACTTAGGAAAATCATGAATGTAAGTAATGCTACCAATCAAACATACTGTATTATCAGCAATTCTTTATTCATTCTGATTTATAGGGGAGCTTTCCAAGTCCATACAACAAAGCTTAGTAGATGAATGGGAAAGAGTGTCTGTTCTACAAAAAATTTCAGAGGCTGGTTTTCTATTGATGATCTGATCTATTTCTTCTTCTGTCAAAGGGGAAGATTTTCTTGTGTTTCTTTGAGCAGAAGTGCAGCAGCTCTCTGTTACCTGTGAATACTGAATCTAAGGCTGGATGTCTTCTTGGGCCTCAGCTATAAGGGATGATAAATCATTATTTAGGTTTTCATGAATATCTTGAGGAATGTCTTTGATTTCTTGGTGAATTTCTTCCTCAACTGATTCATCCAGGTTCTTGTGATAGCTAGGATGCATATGAAACTCTTGAATGGCTTCTAAAAGATCTTTAGGGTGCATATCTACCAAGTTCTCATCAATATCTAGCAGGTATTGTATGAGGTTCTAATATTGTTCACAACAGTTTGCACTCCATGGTATGGATGAGGGGTTTTCTTTGTATTTCTCATAAAATACTTGGTGCATGTCTTTCAAAGAAAAGAAACTCCTAGGTTCTAGCCATTCATACTAGTCCCTTGCATTTCCTTCTAATGTTAACATGAACATTTTCATAAGGCAGTCTTCATGCCATTCAGTCTTTACCTTCCATACATGTATGTGAAATTTGATGAGATGTAGAAGTGGATCCTCAAAATCTTCACCTTGAAAAACAGGAAGGTTATCATCCCAAATCACTTGGGGAATCTTATGGGGGAACCCAGGGATATGTTCTCTACTCATTGGGGCATATCTTCTTTGTATCCTTGGAATAATTTTTTAAATCAGATAAGAGGTCACTGTGTCTATTCAACCAGTTCAAGGCCTTCTACCAATGGAGTCATTTGGTCTTTTGGGAGTTGTGGAGTGTGGAGTCACCAAGTGGAGGGTTTAAAATGTCTTGAAGTAGGATGTTGTCCACCATCAGAAATATAATACCAATATAAGGATATTAGGGGTCTTCTGAGGTCTTAAGGATGTATAAGATGAAATTCACTCAGAAATTCCCCAATGGAGTCGCCATTATGTTGGGGTTCTTGTGATTTGGCAGATGTGGCAATACCAAATGACAAGACAACATCAAACCACTTTGGGATCTCAAGATCTAGCCCTCCTGGATCTAGAGAGGGATCTCTCTATAAAAGAAAAGAATAATATATCTTTGAAGTCCGAATTAAGGTATTAGGCTAGCTATGGGGCACAAGGGTTTTTGATTTGTTTGTTTGGTTGGAGATCATTAACTGAGAAGGTTATGTGAAGTGGAGAAGGAAACTAAGTAGTATGATGTTTCAGCATGGGAAGATAGGTCAAGAGAAGTGCCAATCCATTGGGCTATGGAGTCATAAAAGGGTTTACTCGCATAACAACTATACAAGGGTTTCCATAGGGCAAGTCATATATACCAAAGGATCTTTTTAGATAGATGGTGAGATGGAACATTAAGAAGTGGGGTGAAACAAAGAAACCAAAGTGCAGCCTAAGATCAGGTAAGGACTTTTAACCTATCCTGCTTTTGACATACTTCAAAGGAAACTCTCAATAAAGACACAAAGGGTAGCTTAAGATTAGGTAAAGACTTTTAACTTAGCCTTATTTCAACATACTCTTAAGGGAAACAATCCAACAGTTCTCATAACTGCTTTCAGAAAGTAGAAAACATTTAAGATTAAACACAGAGTGAGGCCTAACATCAGAGAAAGACTTTTAACCTTCTCTGCTTTTGACACCAACTCACAGGGAAACTTTCAATACAAACTGTTGGAGAAGAAACTAGAGGACAGGGCTAACCATAGAATTCCCTAGTTTAATCTTTACTTAGCATGAAATGAAAATATCTTTCAGGACAATACTTCAAGTTGTACTCGGCAAGACATGGGCTCACCAACATTTCTTGACTGGTTATACTCTACAGAATTATCCTTAAATACACAATCAGAGGAAAACATAAAGATAAATATTTACAGTGAGATTTAGGGTATTTCCAACAGTATGTCCTAATCTATGCTTGTTGTTCTTTGTCATAGAATAATGGATAGTATGAAAAACATGAAAGGAGACAATTACAGTAAGGAAAACATCACCAATAATATAGACCGGGATCCTGTGAATCTGCTTGTTCAATTGATGTGCAAAACCAGTCACATACTTTGAGTCCAGTGGCTTTTTACAGTCCAAAATTCTCTTCCTAGCCTACTATATTACAAACTACTCAGCTACTTCCCCTCAATAACAATTCGAACAGTTAATAAAATCCCAACCCTTTACAATGAATTTTCAATGAATACTTATAGGTGAATGAGGAGGTGGAGTAGTAGATATGAACTTAAATGATACATTAAGACAGAAGGGAGGAAGTATTTGAATGCCCACTCTGCTTAATGGCTCTGCATTAATATATTGGTAACCTTTAGGCTGGTTTAGAAGTCTTTGTCAGGTTGACAATAACTCCAAGGGTATGTTTCTTGAAGTACTTTTCTAGCTGTAGTAATTTGTTTATCTTTTACGAAAAGCAGGGTGAATATTTTGTCTTTCAGGTCTTCCATACTTCATAACCAATGCACTGACAGTTCTAGGAGCTTTCTATGAGAATAATAACTGTCATGGGCTCGATGAGGCATAGAGAATGCTGCGGGAATTTGTCCTTCTTAGGAAAAGAGAACATTATGCTGATATCAGATCACTGATGTGTCTTGATGTGTGCTTTAGGCTTCATTAAGCCTTCTTGATCATCTTCGGGTCTTCGTCTATGTCCTCTATCCTTTTAAACATTGGATTATAAGCATTAAGTCTTCAACATTAGGCATTAATCCTTTAATTCTTCTTCTGATACTCTTTGTTGCTTCTTCTGACCTTTATTTGTGAATATACAGGCTACAGAGGCGCTAGAGGGTTTATGTTAGGGTTTAATAACCTGATCTTCAATAAAACATGTTTAAACCCTCTAAGGGATGTCTTCCTCTGCTATCTTTGGCTCTATGATAGTCTTTCTGCGCTTTAAATTGCCATGACTGTGACAGTGGAGACAGAACGAATTCACCACCTATAAACCCTGCAAAACACGATAAACACGTTATAAAAACCTGAGGGAGTGAGGATGGTTGCTTCGGAGGCTCGTGGGGATGGAGGAGAAGTGATGGAAAAATGTGGATGCAGTGGAAAATGTGATGAAAATAATGGTGGAAGGCGAAAACAGGTCTGATGGGAGTTTGGGTGCGACGTGAGTTGTGGACCGTTGGATTAGAACAATCAATGGTGGCGATTTGTCGATGAAGTCATTTGGGAGGGCGATGGGGAGGAAGTGAAATGTTATCATGATATAACGTGGGCCTTTAGATCAATATTATCTACGAATGTGATTTAAAGCGGAAATGAGGTTGCGGGGAGGTGGGCGGTATGGCGGAAAACCAGAAGTGGTTTTCATGCACAAAAAGGGGGGGGAGGCGATATCCACAAAAAAAAATGCGATTCCATACACCTTTTGACATGCATCCCTCTAAATACCGCCCATTTCGCATAATTTTTCGGCGTTAACTCTCGGGCGCAAAAATTATGTGAAACACATCGGTAACTGTCAGATTGGAGACTGCAGATCCAACGGTGCAGATCGCACGCGATGGGTGAAGAGCTGCGCTGGCAGAAGAAGTGGTGGGGTCGGGGATGACGTGTTCTATCTTGTCATGTAGTGAAAGGATATTGGTTCATTGCGCTACGTCTTGATCATTGGATTGTGCGATCGGATGGTTGAGATTAAAAGATGGGGTGGAGATTTTTTGAAAGGAGAAAAGGGAAGGGGAGATGATGGGGTGGAAGGACGGGCCCGATGGTCGTTGATCTGTGTAGATCAATGGTTTATATTTACTCCAGACTATATCGTTAGGGAAAAGAAAAAAACAACGGGAAGGGGCGCATTTGCGAAGAAATATGAGGAAAGGAGGGCTTGGGGATAAGCGCTCGGGTGTGGTCCCATGGAGGGAAAAGGACCAGGGCTAGCGGGTGACCTTAAGCCCTCGGGGGCTTAATACTTTTAATGGAGCGGAAGAGTGTTTTTTAGGGTTTTTGAAGGGATTTTGAGGATTTTTTGGCTCTTTACCGCCCAGTTGCGGGGCTAAGGTTATATGAGATGGGGATTTTTAAATCCATAAGCCCTTGGGGGCTAAAAAACTTTATAGTGCAAAAAGTGTGTTTTAGGCCAAAAAACAGGGATTTTTAGGCCAAAGGAGGGTTCCAGTAGGTGAAATAATAGTTTTAAAACCAAATAAAGGGGAGATATAAGGTTTTAAGGGGGTTTTAATGATTTTGAAGGTTATATGAAGGTATTTTGAGGGATTTCATGAAGGAAATAAGGATGAAAAATGGGGGATTTTGTGGGAGTGAAATGGAGAAAATGGAGGCATTTTGAAAGTAGTTTCTTTCACAAAACAGTAGGGCTCATAAATGGAAACAGCAGTGAAGATAATTTTGGAGGATAAGGACATCACAAGGCTTCAAAGATGATAAATTTTCAAGGGAAAATTTCACTTGAGGGCTTGAACACAGATTTAGCCACCTGTTTGCTTTGACAAATTATTATAGGTGGCTAACAATCAGTAACTCCTGTTTTGCAATAAGGTGACTTCCTATCGATGACAAATCAATATCCAGGAATTTCACTTAGAAACATCAGATTCCAGTACCATGAGGCTTGTTACAGCATCGACAAGATCCTCGCTTCCGGACCTCTGACCGAAAGATTTTGTTTGGCGTTCAACATCAAATCATCTATTCACGCCTTACGAAATATACTGCAGTACCTTGAGGGCCATTAACATTAATGGTGGTTCTCTCATGTTTGTTAACAGCTCACATCATTGGCTGGTAATCAAACGATGTCTTTCCATGTTCGACGAAAAATCATATATTTGCATGGCCAGACTTGTACCCGAATGATCGAGTGGACGAGATAAGAAGACCTCGAATCTAATTTCATCCATCCGGGATGCGATTTCAGGATTGTTGTACACATCATCTGTACGGTGACCTTACATACATATTGTCATCCAAATATGGGCCTATATCTATAGGTGTGTCTGCATCTGGGCAACATTCCAATTTAGATTACTTTCTGAATTATGTACATGATATTAGATTATTTTATGTGTTGAACATGGGAATGCCTACCCTCAGCAATTATGATCAATAGAGGATATATCATGATGAAATTTATTTTAATATTGATGCAGGTAACCACTCTGCTTCGTTTCCAGACTCATCACAATGTAAAGCATCTCAATCAAATGTTCTTATTATTTGGATATCATGCTTTAGGGTGGAATTGTTATAGGTCAATTTGGGCACCATTCCCAATGACCTGGTTAACTGGACATCATCTCCAGGACCAATGATCAAGGGTCTATAATTCCCTATCATTTCAGTTGCTACATGCCCTAAGACAAGAAACAAGACAAATCAAGCAAGACTTTCATCAAGAAAAGGTTTCCATGGTTTGAAGCTTAGTATATAGCATATGAGAGCTCACAAATGTAGGCTCTAAGGGGCCTAAGTGAATTGCATATGCAGGTAGCCCCATGCAAGGCTGCTCTGCAAAGCACTTCTTGACATTCACAGGAGCGTTGGTCACATTGGGAGCGAAATTCTCATTGTTCCGAAATCTCCACTTGGCCAGTGCCTTCTAGAAGAGTTCACATGTGTCAAGCCTCAGATCCAAGTGTCCATTTGACATATACATGATTGGAATAATGTCTTGCCTATTTTTGGAAATTTATTGATTGGAAAACAACCTACAGTTCATCTATAAATTGAGCACAGATCTAAGTGCTTGAAAGGAAGAATTTGAGTAGAGAAATGATGGAGGATTTTAAATTGAGAGCTAGATTTGTGAAGCTGCTGCTGGAGAGATTTATATTGTGATGAGCCTTGGGAACGATGTTGGATGGTCACTTCAAATCAGTCACTAGGTTGTAACCTCTTCTTCTATCATCAATAAAGAGTAATGCTTATTTTTCCATATATGCATATGTATTGGCTTTGATTTTCCATATTGCAAGATATTGGTTGATGTATATGGTTTATGCTTTACTTATTTAGCTAACTAGATTGAATAGGTATCTATATTATTGCATCTTCTATTTTTTCAGTGTTCTTTCTTGCAGGAAGAATTCAACTCACAAACTGCTTGAATTTGAAGCTACAACAGAAGCGACAGAAGGAGCCATTTGGAAGTGACTGAACAAGTAAGCCTCCAATCCTCTCTGTGTATCTTTTCTAAGATAGGAGAAATATTCATATAGCCTTTCACCTATTGTTCTAGACTAGCACCTGTCTAGGGAAGCGTGCTTTATCCATAATTCATAGCTCTAGCCCAACACAAGGCAAGAAGGTCGAGGCAGGCAACAAAAGACGATTTAAACAAAATTGCTATATTATGATTACATAAATGAATTATGTTGTAAATAAGCCCTGACAAGTCGTGCCAGCATGGGAGGTCAAGTAGGGAAAAGGACGTTTAGGCATAACTGTTGTGCAGAAGCAAAAAATTAGTAGAACACACCAGAACCGACACCAATCAATGGGAAGTGGCCAGCACTGCACCAGATTAATTACTAAATACCAATTTTTTGCAAAACAGAGCCAGGTATCAGAGCCTCCATTGGTTTCCTTTCAAAACCATCACAGCCACCTCCAAATATTATTGTTTGATCTTCCAAGGATCCATTGAAGTGTTTGGATCTACGAAGAGTTGCCCCAAATTAAATCCACATGCAGTGTTGTTGTCAGAGATGTCTGATCAGGCCTTACATGGCCAAAATTGTCCATTTTTATGTTAAAGTGTAATCAATGAAATCCTGTCGAGTAAGAAAAGGAAACCAACTCAGTTTTAGTTAAATACTGCTAGAATCTTCAGAATCAGGGGTTGGAAAATTGGACCCTGTTGAAGCTTGCATTGTAATAAGTACTGGAACTCCGTAACTGTTTGAGCTGGGCATAAATAATAAGAGACCATTCACAGGATTCTTGAGCTATGTTAATGGTGATTTTTTTCCTTTGTATTAATGCTTTCCTCTGTCTTTTCATTCTGTGCATCAATTTATCTGATTTCAAAACAGAAAATTTAGATTAAGGTTTGCTAAAAGAGCACCTTAATTTTGTCTGTGTTTATTATCTTAAAGTTTTCCTCTGAGACGTGAATGCGGAATTTAGAGACGTTCTACTCTGCATTTAAGTTGAACTTTAATCTCCTTCTCCCATCTAATATTCACACTACTAGTAAGATCCAGTCTGCATAGTTAGCTTGCCCTGTGAATTCCCTTGAAAATTTGATGCACAATTCTGCCTTTTATGACTCCATAGCCTAATGGATTAAGTTTTGCAACTTTGTCTGTCCAACCACCCAATCAATCAAACAAACAGCCCTCATTTATATAACTAGCCTAATATCATCATTTATAATTATCAATCTAAATCATAAAAATAGAGAGAGCCCTCTCTGAGTCTAGGAAGGCTAGGTCCTGGACTCCAAAGTGGTTTGATGTTGTCCTCTGTCTTTTTTTCTTGCCAATATTACAAATCATGGAGTGACAACATAATGGTGACCATACTGGGGAACTGAGTTATTGAAAAAGTTGAATGTTTCATCAGAACTCATAAGCCCTAGTCAAAATATTGTGTGATTCAAGTATGTTCTAAGATTGGTATATGGTTGTTGATGGTGGACAAACAACCAAACATAAGAAGGTTGAAATCATCTTAGTGACTCCACAGCTTTTAGTTGACCTAAAGACTCTAGTGGTAGAAGAATTCAGATTGGTTGTGAATATACAGTGACCCCACTTTCTAATTGATTGACAAGATGGATCCAAGAATACAACGCATGTATGCTCCAATGAACAGAGATCACATTCCTAGATTCCCACATAAAATGCATCAGGTAAATTGGCAAATAAATCTTCCTATTTTTCAAGATAATAATATTGATGATGCTTTGTTACATCTCATTAAATTTCATATACACTCATGGAAGTTGAAGGTCGAATGGAATGAGGATTGCCTCATGAAGATTTTCATCGAAACATTAGAAGGTAAAGCGAGGGAATGGTATGAAGGTTTGAATCCTGGTATTTTTTTTTCTTTAAAATATTTCCACAAGGTGTTTTATGAGAATTATAAAGAATACTCTCCATTTTTATCATTAGCTAGAAATTGTTGTGATCAGTCTGAAGATTTGATACAATACCTTGTAAATATTGATGAAGATCTTGGAAATTGGCATCCTGAGTATCTCTTAGAAGCAATTCATGAATTTCATTCTCAAGTTAACTGTCATGATAACTAAGAGAGGTTAGATGAAAATGAAAGCCAACAAAAAATGAAAGAAGATCCACAAGATCTCTTTGAGGGGAAAAATGATAATTCATCTGTTCTTTTGTGTGAGGCAAAAGAAGACATTCAGCCTCATGATCAGTGTTCACAAGAGAGAGAAAACATTTTTTGTTCAATCCAAATAAAACAAAGACTCCCTCCTCCTTTAAATGAAGAAGAAATCAATCAGATTATAAGCATGAAGCCAGCCTCTAAATTTTTAGGTAAGAAAGAGATTATTTCTCTTTTTTCTACTGATAATTTATGTACTGAGGCATTTCCTCATGAAGAAACAGAGTAACATATTGATACTGATGTTTTTCTACCTTCTCAAGAAGGCCTATGGCTAGAAAGTGCTCTTATTCATCAAAATGATGGCCTTCAAACAGAATTCAGCCAACTCAATCAAGACATATCAGATTTTCTTAAGGACAACATATTGGTATATAGTGAAGATGCCATATCAGATGACCATGAAGAATGTGCAGATATTCTCTTCCAGAAGGATCCTGAGCATGAAAAAGTGGAACAAAGAGTAGTCATGGATGTAGACTGTTATTTACAGCCTCAGGGCCAGGTATTGTTCCAAGATCCTTTGCTAGTTTCTGAGAATCATCTAAAGAAGGAGTATGACATGCCAGGAATGGTTTGTTGTAGATTTTAAGGAAAGGTTTGAGCATTGTTGTTCAAAGGCAAGTAAGATGGGAGTGGCCCTTTTATTTTTCATCCTACTCAAAAAAGTGAACAAGGATCAATGATGTAGTGATTTACTTGATTAGTTGCATTGGAGAAAGGAGTTCACTTAGCGTATATATCATCTCCAAGTTAGATTAGGGTATGTAGGTGTGCCAATAAGCTCAACACTCTGAGCATATTCAAATTTTAGCTTAGATTTCTTTTCATTTTCAGATCAGTATGTTTCAGACTTTAGTTTCAGCGCAGTTCTAGTTTCACCATTCAAGTTTTCAAGGTGTCGCAGTATGTTCAACTTGATGGACTGAAGTGGATAAGGGGAATTGTAGTTTCAATTCAGATTTCAGTATGCTAATAAGCTAGTTGGCCAAGCATCTGGTCTATTTCTATCATTCAAAGTCAGGAGGAACAATCAACTATTTTCCAATCACAAAGTGCATTAGGGGAATTTTGAGGTCTAAAATGGGCCTCCTAAGGAAATTGTAAAATAATAGTGGAAATAATAAATAATATTAGATTATGTCATCAAATTTCAGAGGGAAAAAATAAAAAACTACTTTTTAAACTCATATTTTCAACTTATCTCCCTATGGGTTTACTCAAATTTCGAGCAGGAACAATCATTGGATGTGGAATGTGATTCTGCATCCAAGGATTACCCATGTTGCATACTTTTGATGGACCATGCTACACAAAAATTGAGAAATACATGGAAAACGTGATCGCAATCACGATTTTTCATGTATTTCTCATGTTTCATGTAGTATGGTCCAAAGAAAATATCCAACATGGGTACTCCTTGGATGAGGAATTAAATTTTGCATCTAACAAGTAATCTCGCTCAAAATTTGAGTAAAACCTTAGGGAGATAATTTGAAAATAAAAGTTGAAAAAGTAGTTTTATTATTTTATTATTTTTTAATCTTTTTATTTTTTTACCCCAAAAATGGTGAATCATCCCCCATGGTTGAGATCATCATCTTGAATCCTATTGGTTCTTATAAATTTTATTTTGGTTGTAAAATTTTCCTAGGAGGCCCATTTTAGACCTCAAAAGTTCTCTAATGCCTGATAGGTCAACATACAAGGGTGAGATCAACTCAATGGATCAGGCCACTAGTCTGCGGTGTTCTTGAAACCTCCTGAGAGTTGCCATCCCCAGCTGGAGCCACTGTTAGAACCCTGTAATTTACAGTATCACAAGGTGAATGTGTACTTTTTCTTTGCAAATTTTTCATACTGTACATAGATGTCAATATTCAAAATATTTTCCAAAGAAAGAATCAAAGTAAATAAAGACAACAGGGAGGCAAGGAGCAGCATTAGACCATTATCAAAGACAAAGGAAGCAAAGAAAGAAGTTAAGGAAGAAAAAACAAGCAAAGGCAGAGCCTTGAACATGTTTGGGTCGAGTCATGCACCCTAAGCGGGTCAAGTCATGAGCGAGTCTCCTACAAATAGCAAATAAATGAAACCAATCACGTCATCACCCTCTAGCTTTCCTCCATCTCCACTGTTAGCTTGAGGGGACCTCACCCAGGTTCGGATGTTCAAGGTTTTCCAACAAACCCCTATACTACTGGCCCTTTCGGCAGTGACCTGCTTGCACAGGCCAAAGTCTAATCCCGAAGTAGCATGGGTGGGTGTTGGAACCAGGTTTTCACACCCTGGGAGAGGGTAGGTAAGTCAAGCAGAGCTGCGTTCACCCTGATTGTGACCCGATCTGGTATCACAGAGCCAAGATTCCCTTTGCATCCATGTTCGTAACAGTAATATTACTCACAAAAATCAACAGATCAAGAATTCATATAACAATACACATCTATTTCAGATATTCTTGTATAAATAAAGTAGAACAAACTCAGATCGTAGCAAAAATAAGTACACAAGCATGTTTGCAACTTAAACCAATAAAGCAACAGCATATACTAAGTAATCAAGATGTCACAGATTCATATCACTGTAATTCCAGTGGATTTAGATAGGCAACAATACTTCCACATTCATTAATCTTTCTGGTCTACATACAAAACCCCAAAAACCCAACCTGCGCAAATAGCAACAAGGTCCACACACAGCAGGACAGAGGCCCTCCATACACACAGTAGCAGGATTCCTTACCCAAAAACCCTGACCAGATCTATCGATTCGCACTTAGCAGCAATCTCTTATCATTTTTAGCTTGTTATACAACTCAAAAAGGTTCAACTACTTATACTATTTTAGCCTATGCATTCAATGGTCCGAAAACTATGGTTTGCGAACTCTTGGTCTACCCTTGACCCATTTACAATGCTTTAGGGGCTTTGAACCAGGCCAAAACCCCTACACTATACTAAATATAATCATAAATATACAAGATGGACCAGTTTCGCATCTTTGTAGGAGAACCTATTCCAACATCCACTCACCCCCTCATCATCTGACAATCCTTGTTTCATTTTTCACTCACCGCAGCATCTGAACTTTAACCATGGGGGGGGTCCGAAATGAGTGGTATTCCTTACCACCATCCCCGCTACATGTCTCCCTTCCGCAATTTCGCAACACCTTCTCTATTACCACTTATCACCTTAGGAACCCTCCAAAAACCAGCCTTGGGTTTTAAGTTCATGATATAATGTTCCAAAGGCGATATGCGATGGAGTGGAACCCATTCTCCCACATTAAAATCCTTTTTATTCTCATTTTCCTTTAAAATCGTTAGACCTTACCTTTTCTTCCTTTTCCACTTTATATTGCTACTTTACCCTTTATTTCACCATTGTAACATTGTTTTAACTCCGCTTCCCATCTCCCCGATTGTGATTAAAGTGGGCTAGTCCCCTTGACACGTCACCCTTTCCCCCCGCCATCCATTGCATTTCGTAAACATTACAACTTACCGTTTAAGCGCCCACAAGCTATTTCTTTTAACTTGCGATGCAGTCGGGCCCCACCACAGCAGCTCTGCCCCACCACAGCAGCTCCGCCCCCCCCCCACTCTACATCCATTTGAAATATTTTGAAATACATTAACATATCATATAAAGCATCATAAAAGTACCATATCACTAAAACATTCGCCACTTTATAACTTCGTCGACGCAGTGGGCCCCATCTTGCCACATCATTATCCAATCAATGCACATCACACTTCATATCCATTAAATTTTACCTTCGTTGTTTACTGTTAAGAGTTGTGATCTGCAGGCTGTTGTCGGGTCCCACCTTCCTCCATGTCACTCCGCCCTTCCCGCACTTTGCACTTCGCATCCCTTATAGTTTTCCTTTGCTGCTAAAAGTTAATACTTTCGATCTGCGGGTGGCAGTCGGGCCCCACCTCTCCTCAACGTCACCTTATTTCTCCCCACGCTTCACACATCACAGGATTTAGTGTTTACTTACCTTGCTTACAGCTAAACTTTAAAATGTGCGATCTGTGGGCTGCGGTCTGGTCCCACTATTCCCTCTGTGTCACCTCCCAATTCTCATCGCACCGCTGATTACATTCTTCACAACTTAAATTTTAAATACTACAAAGTGTGCGGATGCAATGTAGATTCAGAACTACAATTTAAACATTTTTCAGGTCCGGTAAAATGAGTTTTGCGTTGTTTTATTTGAAAAAGGGTTGAAACACGGCAAGAAGGTCGATGCAGGCAGAAAAAGGTGATTTAATCAAAATTTCTATATTATAACGGCAAAAAGGAATTATGTTGGAAATAAGCCCCGACAATGCATGCCAGCACGGGAGGTCGAGTTGGGAAAAGGACATTCAGGCATAACTGTTGTGCAGAATCGAAAAAGCAGTAGAATGCACCAAAACCGACACCAATCAATAAAAATTGGTCATCACTGCACCAGATTAATTACTAAATGCTAGTTTTCTGCAAAACAGAGCCAGATGTCAGAGCCTCCATTGGTTGCCTCTTCAAAACCATCACATCCACCTCCAAAGCTAACTGTTTAATCTTCTGAGGAGCCATTGAAGCATTTGGATCTACGACGAGTTTCCCAAAATTAATTCCAGAGGCAGTGTTGTTGTCAAAGATGTCTGATCAGGCCTTGCATGGCGACATTTGTCCATTTTTCTGTTAAATTGTACTCAATGAAAGGTTTTTGAGTAATACAGGGCAACCAACTTAGTTTTAGTTAAATACTGCTAGAATTTTCAGAATTAGGGGTTGGAAAATTGGACCCTGTTGAAGCTTGCATTGTAAGAAGTATTATAACTACGTAACTGTTTGAGTTGGGAATCAATAATAAGAGACCGTTCACAGGATTCTTGAGCTATGTTAATGGTGATGTTTTTCCTCTACCTATTCATGCTATGCATCAATTTATCTTATTTCGAAACAGAAAATTTAGATTAATATTTGCTAAAAGAGAACCTTAATTATGTTTGTGTTTGTTATCTTAATATTTTCCTCTGAGACCTGAATGCGGAATTCAGAGACGGTCTACTCTACATTTAATTTGAACCTTAATCTCCTTCTCCCATCTCATATTCACAGTGCTAGTAAGATCCAGTCTGCATAGTTAGCTTTCCCTGTGAATGCCCTTGAAAAGTTGATGCACAATTATGCCTTTTATGACTCCATAGCCCAATGGATTAATTTTTATAGCTCTTCCTGTCCAACCACCCAATCAATAAAACAAACAACCCTAATTTCTATAACTAGCCTAATATCTACATTTATAATTATCAAGCTAAATCATAAAAGCGGAGAGAGCCCTCTCTGATTCTAATAAGGCTAGGTCATGGACTCCAAAGTGGTTTGATGCTATCCTCTGTCGTTTGTTCTTTCCAATATTAGAAATCATGTACTGACAACAGACAGTCACAACTTAGAATTTTTTATACGGTCGCCTTCACACGACCTGACCCGACCCTACCCGAACGTGTTTCCTTGAGCGCCCTCACATGGCACGACCCGACCCAACCCGAACGTGTTTCCTTGGGCACCCTCACACGACCCGAACCAACCTGCCTGAACAAAGGCACAAGGGAGTAAACGGAAAATGGGTCACACGAACGTGCACAAGACACATGGGCTGTCACAACTTAGCATTTTTTATACAACCTCCCTCACACGACCCGGCACGAACGTCATTCCTTGGGCACCCTCACAGGGCACGACCTGACCCGACCTGACCTAACCTGAATATTTTTCCTTGGGCACCCTCACACAACCCGACCCGACCCAACCTGAACATGTTTCCTTGGGCGCCCTCACACGACCCAACCTGACCCGACCTGCCCTGAATGCATTTCCTTGGGTGCCCTCACAGGACCTGACCCAAACTGAATGCATTTCCTTGGGTATCCTTAGACGACCCTCTGTGCCACACAAAAACGAGTCACACAAACGTGTACCACAAGGCACACAGACAGTCACAAATTCTAATTTTTGGTACTACCTCCCTCACACGACCTGACCCACCCAAACGCATTTCCTTGGGCACCCTCACATGACACGACCCAACCTAACCTGCCCGAACGTGTTTCCTTAGGCGCCCTCACACAGCACAACTCAACCAGACCCACACAAACACGTTTCCTTGGGCGCCCTCACACGACCCGACCTGGCCCGAATACAATAATGGGGCTGCAATTGGTATCGAAGCTTGGAAATTATATTAGTTGGTATCAGTAAAACATTGGCAGGGGCAAGACATTGATCAGGGTCGAAGCTGCATAACAAGTCATGGAAAGTTGGGAAGAATGTCAAGGGAGGAGTTTTCAGACCTTGTACAGGTTTAGGCATATGAAATAAGAGCACCCACGGATTCATGTTGAACCTTAAGTCTTGGAGGAGAAGGTTGAAGTATAGATTCTTCAACTTGGTTTGGAAATGGAGCAGGATGGAGCTACAAATTCCCATTGAAGAAGAAGAAGTCGAGACACGCAAAGAAGAGGATGTGCCAGATGTGTCAATGATAGAGGAATAACTTGATGAACACGTTGGACTGGGATCGTTCACTTTGCATACATTGATGATAGAGGACACTTATAGGGGTTAGGGGTTAGGGGTTAATGGGGTTAGTGTTTAGGGGTTAAATGGATTAGTGTTTTAGGGGTTTAGGGGGTTAAATGGGTTAGGGGTCGGGAATTAGGGTGTAAGGGGTTAGGGGTTAAGGGTTTAGAGGTATAGGGTTTAGGGGGTTAAATTGGTTAGGGGTTTAGGGGGTTAAGGGTTTACGGGTTAGCGGGAAAAAGGTTTATAGGTTTAAGGTTTAGGGGTTAAATGGGTTAGGGGTTTAGAGGTTTAGGGGATTAAATGGGTTAGGGGCTGGGAATTGTGGCTAAGGATTCAAGCTCCATGGAAAAATGTAAAGTCATCAAAAAGCTTAAAGGTTTGGAAGAATTTTATAAAATACCTTGCCTAATAGACAAACCCCATTGGATATAGGATTCCAAAGCTGTATTTGTAGCAAGTATTTCATCTTGAAAGGTGGAGGGAATTGAACACAAAGTGGAAGGCAAAAATCTATTGATGAAAAATTAAACCTAATTCTGGAAAAATATCAAAAGGAATATTTGGGGATAGAGGGAAAAATAAGTATGAATATGAAATGGAGCCTTAGAACAATAGGGAGGCTCAAATATAGTTCACCCATGAAAATTATGGTTCCGACCAAGTGAGAGGGCTATGGGGTACCCATAAGAAGCTAGCCCACAAAAGAGTGCTTACCATTTACAAAGTAGATATAATAATAAGCCTAGAGCCTTCTACCCTCCAACCTATAGAGTAGCTCTAGAGGAGTCCTCAAGATACCAATTAGGAAAATTTTATTTAAAATAAAAATAAATAAATAAATAAATAAAAACAATTGATGCACCACAAAAACTTGCCATCAATAGATCGAGAAAAAAATTAAAATATGTCAATACAGAGCTGACCTTGAGTCTGTCATATTCCAATTTTTGTTGTACTAAATTTCCATATCAGGAACTCACATAAAGGAATTAATCTTCAATTTATGTCAACATACTCCATTTGTAAATGGCTAGTATGCTTATAATATTAGATGGAGAAGACTGCACAAAACTGGGATTGTAGATCCTTGCATTGATAAATTTGGTTTCTTGGCTTACAATGCAATCTAAGTAATGGTTCATTTTGTTCATACTTCGTTCTGAAATTTTTGAGGTGTTTTCTTTTATACTGCATTTACTTGGGCACCCTCACAATACGGCACAACTCGACTCGACCCAACTCGAACTCATTTCCTTGGGCGCCATCACACGACCCAACCCAACCCGACTCAACCCGCTCGAACGTCGAAGGCATGAGAGAGAAAATGGTAAACGAGTTGCATGAACGTGCAGTACAAGACACACGAGCAGTCACAACTTAGCATTTTTTTATACAGCCTCCGTCACACAATTCGACCCGAACATGTTTCCTGTGGCGCCCTCACACGGCACAACCCGACCCACCCGAACAAAGGAATGAGGGATAAAACAAAAAATTGATCGCACAAATGTGTACAAGGAACATAGGTGGTCGCAACTTACCATTTTTTATATGGCCACCCTCACATGACCCGACCCAACCCAACCAACCCGAACGTGTTTTCCTGGGCACCCTCACACAACACGACCTGACCCGGCCCGCCTGAATGCGTTTCCTTGGGCGCCCTCATACGACACGACCGAACCTGATCCGCCTGAACGCATTTCCTTAGGCGGCCTCACATGGCACGACCCAACCAAATCCGACCCAACCCACCTGACCCAACCCGACCCTTGGGCACCGTCACACGACCCAGCCCGACCCAACCTGACCCGCCCGAACATCAAAGGCACGTGAGAGAAAACAACAAACGAGTCGCATGAACGTGCATAAGGCACACGAGCAGTCACAACTTAGAATTTTTTATATGGCCTCCCTCACACGATCTGACCTAAATGCATTTGCTATGGCACCCTCACACAGCACGACCCGACTCGCCCGAACGAAGGCACGAGGGAGAAAATGGAAAACGGATTGCACAAACGTGCATAAGGCACATGGGCGGTCAAAACTTGGCATTTTTTATACGGCCACCCTCACATGACCTGACCCGACCCAACTTGATCTGCCCGAACGCATTTCCCTGCGCGCCCTCATACGTCCAAACCCAACCCGATCTTCCCCAACATGCCCAAACGTGTTTCCTTGGGCACCCTCAGATGACATGACCTAATCTAACCTACCTGAACGTGTTTCCTTAGGTGCCCTCACATATCCCGACCCAACCCGAACGAACATGTTTCCTTGGGTGCCCTCAGACGACCCGACCCATCCCAACCCAACCTGCTCGAATGTGTTTCCTTGAGCCCCCTCACACAACCTGACTCGAACCCACCTACCCGAACGCATTTCCTCGGGTGCTCTCACATGACAAGACTCGACCCGACCCGCCCGAACGCGTTTTCCTGGGATCCCTCACACGACATGACCCAACCCAACCCAACCCGCCCAAACGCATTTCCTTGGGCACCCTCACACGACACAACCTGACCCAACCCGCCTGAACATGTTTCCTTGGGCAGCCTCACACGGCACGACACGACCCGACCCAACCCACCTGAATATGTTTCCTTGCGCGGCCTCACATGGCAAGACCTGACCCGCCCGAACTCATTTCCTGTGGCGCCCTCACAGGACCCGACACGACCTAACCTAGATGTGTTCCTTGGGCTCCCTCACACGACCCGACCCAACCTGACCCACCTGAATGTGTTTCCTTAAGCACCCTCATAGTAAGGCACGACTCGAATTGAACGCATTTCCTTGGGCCCCATCACACGACCCGACCTAACTCGACCCGTTTAAGGCATGAGGGAGAAAATGGAAAACAGGTCCCACGAACATGGACAAGGCACACGGGTGATCCAACCTGAATGTGTTTCCTATGGTGCCCTCACACGACATGACCTGACCTACTCGAACGAAGGCACGATGGAGCAAACAGAAAACAGATCGCACAAACGTGCATAAGGCACATGGGCGGTCACAACTTTGAATTTTTTATATGGCCACCCTCACACGACCTAACCTAACTCAACCCACCTGAATGTGTTTCCCTAGGCACCCTCACATGACCCGACCTGACCTACCCGAACGTGTTTCCTTGGGCGCCCTCACACGACCCGACCCGACACACCCTAACCCCCCTGAACATGCTTCCTTGGGTGCCCTCACAAGGCACGACCCGACCTGACCCACCTGAACGTGTTTCCTTAGCTTCCCTCACAAGACCTGGCTCAAGCCACACAAACGTGTTTCCTTGGGTGCCCTCACATGACCCAACCTAAATCGACCCAACCCACCCGAACGCATTTCCTTGGGTGCCCTCACACGACCTGACCCGACCCGACCCTACCGAACGCATTTCCTCAAGCGCCCTCACAAGGCATGACCTGACCCGTCCTGACCTGCCCGAACATGTTTCCTTAGGCGTCCTCACATGACTACCTGACCTAACCCGACGCACCAAAACGTGTTTCCTTTGGTGGCCTCACACGACCCGACCTGACCCAACCTGACCCGACCTGACCCTCACACGGCACTACCCGACCCGACGTTTTGAATATCTCGTTGCTATTCCAACGTTTTGAAGATTTCATCGCAATTCCAACATTTTGAATATTTTGTCGCTATTCTAAACCTTTGAATATTTTGTATCTATTTTAACCCTTTGGGTAGTGACGATGTCTCTATTCTGACATTTTGAAGATTTCGTCGCTATTCTGACGCTTTGGGTAGTGACGATGTCGCTATTCCGACGTTTTTAAGGTTTCATCGTTATTCCGACGTTGTTAAGGTTTCTTCGTTATTCAAATGTTTTTAAGGTAGTGTCACAAGAGCGATGTTTTTTTTGCAGAATTAAAAAAAATTGGAACTTTCTGACAATACATCAAAATTGTTAGAATTAATTTGTTGGAAAATTGACCATATGTACTAGTGAATTGATTTAAGAGGTTAGTTGTATTGTTGCAGAGGGTATTTATCTAATTTCAAAGGTTTAGTTGCATAGGTAAGGGTGAGGCCAGGTAGGTAAGATAAGAAGCATGATTAATTTTCCATTGTGTATAGAGTGAAGTGAGAAGGAATCAGAATGAGCATTATAATGAATTCATTCATCGGAAGAGCAAGACAATTTCATGAAAATATTATGAAAAACAGAGCATGGAAAGCATGTTTTCTCTCAATAAACTGATAAGACTTAGCATAAAGAAGCATATATGTGGAATATTAGTAACATAATATTCAACATCATGAGTTTACAGAGAAAAAGAAATACTCAAAGGCGTACCATTGGAGTCTCAACAATATGTCTGCAACAT
Organism: Pinus albicaulis; assembly: GCA_034641835.2. NCBI lineage: Eukaryota > Viridiplantae > Streptophyta > Pinopsida > Pinales > Pinaceae > Pinus > Pinus albicaulis. The sequence continues at coordinate 192,055,083 of CM076577.1, forward strand.
TGTCCTTGATTTCATTAGCAAAATCTTGTATAATAGCTCCATTGCAAATAACAATTATACAACCCTTGCAATGAAAAAAGAGACTCTAATTATATAAAATATATATCATGACACCTCACCAGGTCGAAATCCCATCCCGAATGGATCATAAATGTAAGAGATGATTCATTTCCTAGTTTCTAGGAAGGTTAGAAACCATTCCCTGAAATTTAGCTACAAACTAGGAGTATTTGTCCCTTACATTGATTACAAATTATTTCATGACAAGAAGCCAAAAAAAACCAAATAACTCTAATGAAAACTCATATCCTCGAATTTGTGACCATTTCCTAGCTTGACAAGTGTCTTGAGGGAATCCAATGCTGATATGTGACAATTATGACTAAAGAAAGACCAATTTCCAGAAGCGTAACAGAACATTGGAGGAACTTATGAGGCACTTTGAGAGGTCCAAATCCACTTCTAAAAGAACGGTAAACTAGCCATGCGTGTCTGGTTTCCATAACATCTTGATATTTTCAAAATGACCCATGGGAAGGCCTCCAAAAGTTCATTCTCCTAAGGTTATTCCATTGTGTTCTAGAAGCATAACAGTGTGTTCCAGAAGCGTAACAAAGCCCTTTGAGAGGGATTTTGGAGGTATTCCCAGAGTATTTTGGGGCTGAAAGTGGTATGGTTAGAAATATTAGTATGTCTTCTACAAAATGGAGTCCTAAAGCACCGCAAACCCTTGTTCCAAAGCCCTAAAAAGTTGATTTGAAGACAACTTGTACAAAATTGCAGAAAATGACCTAGAGCAAGTGAATTGTTGAAATTTGTCTCAAACCATAACACCTGTACGTGAAGGAAAGGAGGGTTTTGTTCTTTGGCCTATGTTTGACAAAAAAATCTTTCGCTTTTATAGAATTAATCTCCATTACTTCATAAACTGATTTTTAAGGCAAATTTTCCTTGTGATAGTAGGGTAAGTTAGTGAGATGAACTAAGGGTGATAGGGTTGAGTAAAAATTATGATCAAATTCAGTGGATAGGTTAGTGTATTGAATTCTCAATGAAAATGGAATGAGGGGCAATGGATGAGTTTAGGGTGCTCGAAACCTCAAAACACAGGAAAATATGAATTTAGGCTGTGAGAATAACTAGTGTAAAAGTGTTTTAGGTTTAGAAGGTGAAAGGAGGGCTATGGAGGTAATCAAAAAATTTGATAAAATTTCAAAGGGTATGTTGACACCTTATCTTGAAAATGCAAGTGGAATGAGTGAAAATGCATAAATCTAGATCCTTCAAAACCCTAAAACACAGTCATCTATATTTTCACAATTTTGACTGTGATTATGTTTTAAATAGTTTAGAATTTTAGGGTTTTAGTAGTTTGATTTGATGTCATGGATGATGTGTGGGAATAGGTATAAGTATATGGGCATGGAAGATGTAGGTTTAATGGCTTATGTAGTGGGTTAGGGTTTAGTTTAATGGTTAGGTTAGGGCTTAACAAAACAAAAACAAAAAAAATTATATGAGGACAGTGAAAAGGATGGAGAAGACAAGTGACATGAAAAGATTATAAAAGATCTCAAAATCAATCCAAATAGCAGCAAGAGATTGGTTACTTATCGTTTAGGGAGGCCACACCAAAATTTAGAGCATGAGCTTGAAATTTTAGAGGGTTTATGGCTTCAATAACATTGGAGATTTGTCACGCACAGAAGCGTAACAACTGAAAAGTGTCACCACAGAAATGTAACAACTAGAAACTGTCACCACAAAAGCGTAATACAATATTTTATTTTTCCACATAAACGTAACAACTAGATTTCTCTCACCATAGAAACATAACACTGGTTTTTTCCTCGCCACAGAAATGTAACACAAGTGTTTTTTGAGGGTTGCAAGTGTTTTAAATGGGATTTGAATGTTGGACTTTGGATTTTAGGGAGTATGGAGGGAAAATGAAGATGAAATCTGCTCTCACGGTCATGGAAAATAGTAACAATGAGTTAAGTGAGGTTTGTTTTTCTCTTTATAGACTTTGAAATGCCCCTTAAATTTTGACACTTGCTAATAACTTTTTGACCCTTTGTACACTTTGACAATGACTTGTTGCCCCTTCAAATGAGATAAGAAGGCAGATTGACCTCCTTTGCATTATTTTACACTTGAGGTATTTTTATAACATTTGAAATGAGACATGAAGACAAACTTATCCTTTCAAATAAGACAGTGAAACTAATTTTTAAACCTTTGGAATCTTTCACACCTCTGAACTTTCACATGGGATATGACCTTTCAAACAAGATGAGATGTCTATGAAAATTGTAAATGATTCCTTTGTCTTATACCGAGATAGTAGGTCAAAATTGACCTACTTTGAAGCTTTGACAGTCAAAATGATCATTTGTATCCTTTCATAAGACAATGAGACAAAATTTTTATTTTTCATGAGACAGTAAGACAAACTGGGGTTATTTGGAACTTTTTGGAACTTGAGCCATATGAAACAAGAGTGATGGCCTTTTTTTCATATTCATAAACATGTCTACTCCTTTACTAGGGTTTTAAGAATGAATTGGAGGGCCATTGCCTTATTTTAGTGAAAATTTGATGATTTTTCCAAAGGCAGGGTTGAACCTAGATTTGACCTAAATGAAATGAAACTACATAACCCTAGACCTCTTGAATGATGATGATGGAGATGGTGACCTTCAAACTGATGATGATGAATGTTGGTTCTTAAGAGACAATCCCTTGGTTGTGAAAAGGAATTAGTGCGTAAGACATTTTAACAATATTTTACACAAACAAAATTTATCATATGTTCTTTGTTCTATTCCTTTGGAAATTGGTTTTAAAACCATTAATGCTCTGGAGTAAATAAAATATTACAAAATGCCTTTAATTGCTGAAATTTGAATGAATAAGAAGAACTGCAAGGAAACTTAAGATAATATGTTGTAAACACAAAATCTATTAACTTAAGTTTCAAATAGAATTTATGAATAGAAAGGAGTTGGAGTGAAGGAGTGCATTTAAGGTTATTTAAATATTACTTAAAAATGTAATTTAGAGACCTGCAACTTCATTAATTCACTTCATTCATTAGAAGAAACAACACAATATGACACAAGAAAAACAAACCACCATCAACAATTGTAGGAAACTTGAGACTTCTTTCATTAATTCTTCAGAGAAATAAGTACAAAAATATAGTATTCCAGAGGTTCCAAAACTCGAACCATTCTTCTTCATTTTTTGTTTCTTAAATACATTCAAAAGAAATTTGTAACTACCAAAATTTCTTGAAACTACCTAAAATACTTATTTCCTCTATCAACTACTTTCATTACAATTGAGGGTAACATTACAACCTCGTTCTAAAACAAAAGAAAATAAAATAATAGATAGAAATATTATGATGTATTTAAACATCCTTTGTTGTTGATGTGCTTCCATTTGTTGTTGATATGCTTCCCTTCACTGCTGATATGGTCTTCTAAATATCATCTCCTGCTGATGTGTCTTCAGGAATATTGGTCATCCATTTTCTGCATTTTTTCCACTGTTCAACATTTTTCCTTGGGGCATTAACTAACTTATTATGTTCCAATCTAAAATAAGTGATCTTGGTGTAAGTAGGCTTGTCTAGAAACAGAGTCTTGACCATCCATAACAACTAAAAATCTTTATGCAGGAAATTGACAATTGTTGTTCCTTTTAAAACTTTAGTTTTCTCATTAGTATTGTCAATTTTAATTTTTTCATCCACCAACATAGTTTCGTATGTTTCTTGGGACAATAAATTACCTTGCGGATCCTATCAAGATGAAAATCGTACCCTAGTTATTTTATCAAAGATAGTGTTGAAGTTATCTACCGCTTGCTTGATCTTTGTCAACCTCTTTTATGTTGACTTCTTGTGTGCATTCTTCACTATCACCTTATTAATTTATAGAACACATAATGTTCTATCTTTAATCTCATGCTCACCAGTACCTGATCTGATTTGGAGTTGACAAAATCTATTAATTTCTGAGCCCATATAGCTCTATCATGCATTTTTTGTTTGTCAGCGAATACAAGTTCTTAAAGATCTTTGATTATACTCTTCTCTTATAAAATAAGAAATAGTGGTTCCCATATTGTTTTCGTCACTCCTATAATCTCATTCCAAAGAATATGTTTAGCTTCAATTAGGGACATATTCCCCTTTACCTTCTCTCTGAGATTCTTGATTTCTTCACAAGCTGTTTGATAATCTGCTTTATACTTGTCTGTATTTTCCTTTGACATTAGAATTTTGTTATCCTTAGCCCGTTTAACTTTTATGGTTGTCTCAATATTACTTTTGGATTTCTTCATATCAATATCTACCATCTTCAACTCAATACTCAATTTTGATATTTTAGTTGTTGGGTCATCAGTCTCAGATGACAAAACTATTGTGCAGACATGTGAATCAATCTGCCCCTATAACTTAGCTATTGTCTCTTTCAATCTAGAATCCTTCTGCAACATTTGCTGTAAAATTTTCTCCTTCTCAAATTCCACTTCTGCCACTTCAACTACCTTGGGTGTTCTCCAATGGGAAGCTTCAGTTTCTTTCTTAACACATTAATTTCTGATTCTACACTCTGCAACAACTTCTGCACATCTGGCATTTCATTGGGGTCCACTCCAATCTTGACACTAATCTTCTTTAATTCCTAATTTTTGGTGGAGAGAGCTCTGGAATTAGCCTTCTCCAGATTCAGCTGCTTGATCACCTTCCCCAACATGTTTTCATTTTTACTTGTAGTTGCACTAGTTTTAGTCAAATCATTCATAATCAATAAACCACTTTGCATATGTAAATTAATTTTTTCAGGTAAGGGAATCTTCCTGGCATCAAAATTCAAATTAAAGTCCTGAAATTTTTTGATGACACTATTGTCATTTCATATGGGTGTGAAAAAAAAAAATTTAGTTGATCTTCTATAAATCCATAACAGTTAACATTCTAGTATGATCAGGGGTCATTTGAGACTTTTCTTGAGCCTTGATGATTGTTCTGATCTTCTGATTCTTCTCAGCAGTTTGAGCAAAAACCTGCTTAATTAGTGGTACCTGACCATGACAGCCTCATGTTTGGATGGTGAAGCTGGTGTATTTTTTATATCTCCCAATTTAATTGATAAACCTGGTTGTGCATGTGGCATCTCTTCACTCAGTTTAGCTCTCTTTTTAGCTCCTTGTTCCTCTTCTTCATAATCATTATTATTTTCTCTACTCCTTTTATTTACCTTCTCAAAGATAATAGGAGTCTCAATACTAGTATTTCCAGTACCTCCAAAACCCTTATTAGCCAAATTTTGTATTTCGGGCTTACTCTCATGAGTAAAATAAGAGCAACCGTTTTCAACCCTTCTTTTGGAAATCACCTGATGTGGATCGTAGGCGCACTTTTCACCTAGCAATAGATGCATGTATTCTAGCATTTGGCTTGCTTATTTTGTTGCTTGCCTCATATTCACTATGAAAGATCCAACATTTATGGGAAACTTAAACAAATGTCATTTCTTCATTGGCACAAAGTGGATCTGGTCCACATTTAAACTCTGTCTAATAAATTCTAAGGCAAACATTCTCATAGTGACAAAAGTAGCAAATCTATAAGGTTCAAACCCAACACCATACAATATAATTTCTAAATAATCTTCAAAAACAAACCAGTCTCCATATTTGCAACTATTACCGAGCTGAAGGAATTCCTGAGCTTTAGGGAGAAAACATGGGGGAGTAGTTCCATTCAAAATTTATAGACAATTGGTAAGTAGTAAGAAAAAAAATCAAATAACCCCCCATCACTAGGTTCATTCCTTATCAGGTCAGTCCAAAACAAAACTAACTGCCTCTTCTTATTTTAATCCATAATATTTAACCCCAAATTAAAAAAATCTTCCGCATTTTTATACATGAACAAACAAGTAACTGTAATATCCAAAAATAGGGAAAATCTACAATGTTAGGAATATCTTATAATATTCCCAAATTGGAGACCCAGAAATATGAAAACACAAAAATGGAGTAGAAATGACAAATCAACTCATAGAATGTGAGAAAGATTCATAGCCATCTTATTAAGTTATAGCAGCAAAAAATGTATACAAGATCTTGAGGAAAGTGTTACTCAAGATAGGCAATGATTAGCCTCAAGAACAAGTACATAAATCATGACAAAACATTGCTACACAAGTGTGCACAAGCTATGACTGCGCAGTTTTATAAGATAAAATGCATACTAACATATGTCAAATACATAGATATACAAATTTATGGCCCATACAACACTGGGAGTGAAGATCTCAGCTCCCAAAGTCTACCTCAAGTCAATCCTAGAAGGATTGGCTGAAATATACAAAATTTGCAAAATGTCAGAGTTGCAAGGTAGCAGCTGCAACTCAAGAACTGGAAATAAGTGGAGAAGGCTGAAGATGCTAAATCTGATGAAAATACCTCCTCCAATGGATCTCTCAAGTGAAAGGCTGATCCTATCACTAAAAATCTCACCCTCAAAACAATCTGCAGAAGCCCCACTCCAAATGCTCACTAGAAATAGCGCAGTCACTGAAGGAAACTGCGTTGTAGGGGCAAGGGAATGAGTTGGCCCAATGCCAAGATCTGCAATAAGCTCCAAGGGCTTCCAAACTAATCTCTCAAAGGAAAGAGAGACTCCTCCTCTGAAAAAGAAGTGATGGAAGTGGTGTTGTGAACCCTCACTGCAACACCCTGCAACACAACATTATTCTGCTTCAAAAATAACGTTGTAGATGAAGGAGGATTCTTGGCCTAAAACCTGGATGTGAGGCAAATAAGTAAAACTCCTTCAAGAGGCCTCTCGAGAAAGGAGAATGGTTCCTAAATAGGAAATCCTTATGCTAAGCAGCACTGCAACTCTGCTAAATAGCAGGAGGATGCACAAAGTCTGAATAGATAATTAAATCAATAATCCAAATCATGAATAAAAATGGCTGTCTTGCCCTCCTTTTAAACAAGTGAAATCCCTCTCTCCATGGGTCCCACTCATTAGGTTTTCCTCCACCAAATAACCATCTTCCCATTCATACTGCGTTGTCTATCAAAGTGTTCTCCACCTCCTCTCCCAGCACTGTTGACTTGGTCAAACTTGACCTTGTCTCCATGCAAATGTCCTCTTTCACACATAGGGGTGTGAAATACAGCTCTTATGACTATCCCCTTTCACGTTTGAGGGATTTTGTTCATGTTTTTTAATAGGCATGGGCTTCCTTACCCATTTATTTAGCTGCTAGGTGATAAAAACAAAACTTTAATATTCCATTTAGCTGTGTGCTAAAATGGGAATATTACAGTAACAATTGAGGAAAACTTGAAAGAAACTGTGAGAGTTAATCTCATCACTTGTGAATTAATATTCTCCTGCCAAAAGGATGGATTTCCAACACTATTTCAGGTTTCTTCATCAAACCAAATTGTCCAAGCATTTACCAATCAATCTGAGAAGCATCTTCTTTTCCAATAATTTTTTATAGAAATTGTAACACAGGCTTGAAATATGCATCAAAAATTTCCAAGGAAAATGCCTTTTCATCTAGAGGAAACCTCCCTTATTCTAGCTTCAGAAAGAATAAAATATGTGTGTAATATTTCCCTGCAAGATTTTCATAATGTTTTTTCAATGACTCTTCAGTAAAACTAACAAATGACTTAGACTCTGGGTATCAGAAATATTAACGAATTAGCATGGATGAAACTTGGAAGACACTCTCTCCCAAGTGGTTCACTACAAAACACTTGCTGGGGTATAATGTTGATGCTAGCCAATGAATAAATTCCAGGAAAAGATGGGTTTTTGGGACACATGCATACAAGAATCTAGACTTGACCATGGCTATGAAGACAGGGGAATTTTTTAGTTTAAGAACAACTTGTTGGTATAGAGGAAAATTTTCCATTGTGCAACGGGTGTCCATTATGTCATGCTCTATATCCATGAGAGGAATGTGACTAGATTAACAGAATAGGGATGAACTGGTCATGTTTACACTTGGGATGATGACTGAACTAACTCAAAATCGACGAGCGGGGTGATTAGGATAACTAGGACAATTTAAATTGAAACTTGTAGGTGAAAAGAATGGGGTTTTTACTCAGTAATTATAGGCGCAACAAGAATTTTGGGGGGAAACATAAATTAACTGCATGAAAATACAGGTACGGGAATGACACAGACAGTGAGTTGGCTCGCTTTCTAACGATGTCTCTGGCCTCTTACATCATTGTGGGGGCACCTTTGGGTACGGTGAGCTCTTCAAAGATGTGCTACCATAGTGATCATGGGCCATTGATTTGACTTAACGAGCCTACATCATGGTCAACTGCGAAGGCACCCCATAACTTATCTGTCGGGCTTTTTGTTCCCGCGGGTTTCTCCCGATCAATTATCAACTGATATTGTTTTAATCCCGCCCGACAAGTTGCACGTCCTTTAAAAGAAATGACTGAACCTTACACATCTTCCAAAAACATAATGTAAATGCTTTAACATATAAATTATTTTCGGCATATGGAATTTTGGTTCATTTTTTTTTTAACAAACATTATATAGCTTTTTTTTTATTTTAAGAAATATTTTAAAAAAGAAATTTCAAATGAGCCACAATAATGAACTTGAAAATGATAATGATAAATGGAATAAATCAATAGCATACATGGTTTAGGATTTCTTCAGTGACCAAAATTATTTCTGAGAATTGGTTCTAAAAAGAAAAAATTTTGACCTATGACCTAATGGAAAACAAATGAAAGAGTCGGTTGATCACTGACATACCTGGGCTAACATTGGCTCTAGCTGGGGATGATAGTTCCTTCAGGAGGATTCAATAACATCGTAGATTAGGTAGCCTTACCATTGGGCGATGGAGTCAAACTGGACTTTGAAAAACTTGAACAAACTAGAAACTTTGACTAGGAAAAATTGACTTGACTCTAACTTGACAACTCACTCTGACTGAAACAAAACTTATTTATGGCAGCATATCATCGAGACTTGAGGGCTTCAAATCCTGATGAAAACCACCCGCTTGTTGTAGATATATGTACAATCATTTCAAATGATCCTTCCAGTGTAACTAATATATCAAATGGCTACTTACTGAAATCTAACTCATACTTTCCTTGAGAAGGCAGGAGAAAAACAAAATCGGAAACTCAACTTTTCCACTGAATCCAATACCTATATTAACAAACTTGGCAAATTTTTCCTCTACTGATGACTACAACAAACTCACCAGAGGATCATGGAAAGCATGTAACATATGATCTTCTGGATGATTAAAAGCAGGAATAAAAACCTTATTCCACAATGTTGGTTTGTCTATATGTTGAAACTGATTCCCAAAAAATGGAATGAGAGCAAATTGTTTTTCATTCTCATGATCTGCAATAGATAAGGGCTCTGAATTTTCTTGAATTTCATCAAACACAATAGCAAGATCATATACAACCAGGATGTCTTCATCATTAACTAGATCACATAGAATTTGGAAAGGTTGTTGCAAATCATCATTAGAATCATGAAATAAAACATGGCTTTCATCATTCAAATCTGATTGTTCTTTAATTATGGAAGAAAATATTGTTTGTTGGAGATGTTTTTGTGGATCATAAGACTGTTGCAAATCAACAAATGATTCTTCAATGATATGCTCAATTACTTTTACCTAATGATTGGCAAGAGGACTTTGTTTGAAAACCACAATGCTAATGTGTACACCCATAGGATCTAAAATAACCAACACTTTTTCATTATTCTCCTCTTCTTGATTAGTTTCAGGTTGTTGAGTTTCTTCCTTAACCTCTAGTTGATCAGTGTGTTGTGTTGCTGCCAAAATTTTTACCTGTGGGGAATATTTATGAGCATATAACCATTATACATCATTTGTTTCCTCATCAATCAAAGAGGAGGCTACTATGTGTTGAGTATGATCTCGTGTATCAAAGTGATTAGCTTCTTCAGATTTTTGTTGGAAATAAAAATCATAGAAGGATCCAATGATCTCTTCATCATTCATACATTCAATATCATCAATTCTTTTAAGCTATTCAATAAAATCTTCACAATAATCACAAAAAAAAATTAAAAGAGACAAAGGAAGATGAGACTTCCCTTAATGCTTGAAGAACACTCTATGGAAATATTTAAGAGAACATAAGCTTCTTTCGGGTACCCCTCCATACCATGATTTAGCTTTCCCTTCCATGGTAGCCATAAAAAATTTCATCAAGCAATATTCAGGAAACTCAATCTTGAGTTTACATACATGCATGTGAAATCTAACCAGATGTAGAACAACCTCATCCTCGTTTCCATCTATGAATTTGGGCAGATAAGTTTTCCAATCTATGCAATGAATTCGATTTGGAAAACCAGGAATGTGAGCGCGATTCATAGGAGCATACCTTCTAGCAGTTGAATCCATATTGAAAACAATGAAGTCACCTCAAATTTCTTCAATCTACTTATTTTTTAACAGTGGAGTAGCCATGAAAACTGTGAACTTTTGGATTCTTCAACGCTAGAGTCGCAAGGTGAAAGATGCATAGCCTTTCTCGTGCCTGACCACTGTTCACCATCAGCAACCAAAGCTAATATTTTTCATTCTTTCCCGAGAAATCCTTTAAACCTTCACTCCCCGGCAATGGCGCCAAAAAATTTGTCACTCTCCCTAACTTCCTAAGGCTGACAGTAGGATTAGAGAAAGGTAACCACAAACCAACTTTTGTCCAGGTAGCTAGCCCTACCCGGACCAGAGAGGGCTCGCTCTATGTCATTTTTAAATCAAATAGATGACTGGAAATAGTTTATTATGCTAGTTATGATGCTCAATAGATTAATATTTTTGTTTGTTTGGAGTTTTGCTGGATAGGAATGACAGTTAAGAGACTAGGTCTAGGGTATTTATCTGATTTCAAAGGTTTATTTGCAGAGGTAAGGGTGAGGCCAAGTAGGTAAGCTAAGAAGCATGATTAATTTTCCATTTTTCATAGATTGAAATGATAAGGAATTGGAATGAGCATTATAATGAATTCATTCATCAGAAGAGCAAGACAATTTCATGAAAATATTATGAAAAACAGAGCATGGAAAACATGTTTTCTGTCAATAAACTGATAATACTTAGCATAAAGAAGAATATATTTGGAATATTAATAACATAACATACAACATCATGATTTTATAGAGAAAAAAAAATGCTCAAAGGAATACCACTGCAATCTCAACACTATGTATGCAACAATGTCCTTGATTTCATTAGCAAAAGCTTATACAATAGCTCCACTGAAAATAAAAACTATCCAACCGCTACAATGAAAAAAGAGAGTCTAATTATATAAAATATAGATATTGACACATCACCAGGTCGAAATCCCATCCCAAATGGATCATAAATGTAAGAGATGAATCATTTCCTAGTTTCTAGGGAGGTTAGAAACCATTCCTTGAAATTTAGCTACAAACTAGGAGTGTTTGTCCCTTAAATTGATTACAAATTATTTCATGATAAGAATCAAAAAACAACCCAATAAGTGTAATGACAAATCATAACCTCTTATTTGTAACCATTTCTTAGCTTGAAAAGTGTCTTGAGGGAATCCAATGATGATTTGTGACAATTCTGACTGAACAAAAACCAATTTTCAGAAGCATAACAGAACTTTGGAGTAAATTTTGAGGAACTTTAAGAGGTCAAAATCCTCTTATGAAAGAATGGTCAACTAGACCTGTGTGTCTAGTTCCCAGAACATCTTGAATTTTTTAAAATGACCCATGGGAAGGCCTCCAAAAGTTCATTCTCCCAAGGTTACTCCAATGTGTTCCAAAAGCAAGACAGTGTGTTCTAGAAGCGTAAAAAACACCTTTGAGAGGGATTTTGGAGGTCTTCCCAGATGATTTTGGGGCTGAAAGTGGTATGGTTCGAATTCATAGGATTTTTTCTACAAAATGGAGTCCTCAAGCACTGCAAACCCTTGTTCCAAACCCCTGAAAAGTTGATTTGAAGACAACTTGTCCAAAATTGTAGAAAATGACCTAGAGAAAGTGTATTGTTGGAATTCATCTCAAACCATAACACCTGTACATAAACTGAAGGAGGTTTTTGTTCATTTTCCTATGATTGAAAAAAAAATCTTTCACTTTTGTAAAATTCATCTATATTACTTCAAAAACTAATTTTTAATCCAAATTTTCCCTGTGATAGTAGGGTAAGTTAGTGAGATGAACTGGGGCTGATAGGGTTGATTAAAATTTTTGATAAAAAATAAGTGGATATTTTAGTGTATTGACTTCAAAATTAAAGTGGAATGAGGAGAAATGTATGATTTAAGGGTGCTTAAAACCTCAAAACACAAGAAATTCCCAATTTAGGTTGTGAGAATAACTAGTGTAAAAGTGTTTTAGGTTTAGAAGGTAAAATGAGGGCTATGGAGGTAATCAAAATTTTTGATAAAATTTAAGAGGGTATGCTGACACCTTAGCTCTACAATGCAAGTGGAATGACTGAAAAATGGATAAATCTAGATCCTTCAAAACCCTAAAACACAGTCATCTATGTTTTCACAATTTTGACTGTGATTGTTTTTAAATAGTTTAAAATTTTGGGGTTTTAATAGTTTGATTTGATGTCATGGATGATGTGTGGCAATAGCTATAAGTAAATAGGCATGGAGGATGTAGGTTTAATGGTTTATGTGGTGAGTTAGGGTTTATTTTAATGGTTAGGTTAGGGTTTAACAAAACAAAAACAAAAAAAAATATATGAGGACAGTGCAAAAGGATGGAGAAGACAAGTGACATGAAAAGACTACAAAAGATCTCAAAATAAATTCAAATAGCAGCAAGAGATTGGTTACTCATCTTTTAGGGAGGCCACACCAAATTTTATAGCATGAGCTTGAAATTTTGGAGGGTTTTGGGCTTCAAAAACACTGGATATTTGTCACACACAGAAGCGTAACAACTGGAAAGTGTCACCACAGAAACGTAACAACTAGAAATTGTCACCATAGAAGAGTAACACAGTCTTTTCTTTCACCACAGAAATTTAACAACTAGCTTTCTCTCACCACAAAAACATAACATTGGTTTTTTCCTCACCACATAAACGTAACAACTAACTTCTCCTCGCCACAGAAACATAACACAAGTGTTTTTTGAGGGATTGCAAGTGTTTTAAATGGGATTTGAATGTTGGACTTTGGATTTTAGGGAGTATGGAGGGGAAATGAAGATGAAATCTGCTCTAACACTCATGGAAAAGGGTAACAATGAGTTAAGTGAGGTTTTTTTTGCTCTTTATAGACTTTGAAATTCCCCTTACCTTTTGACACTTGCAAATAACTTTTTGACCCTTTGTGCACTTTGACAATGACTTGTTGCCCCTTCAAATGACATAAGAAGGAAGATTGACCTCCTTTGCATTCTTTGACACTTGAGTCATTTTTATAACATTTGAAATGAGACATCAAGACAAACTTCTCCTTTCAAATAATACAGTGAAACCGATTTTTAAACCTTTGGAATATTTCACACCTCTGAACTTTCATATGGGATATGACCTTTCAAACAAGATGAGATGTCTTTGAAAATTGGAAATGAGTCCTTTGTCTTATACTGAGATAGTAGGTCAAAATTGACCTCCTTTGAAGCTTTTACAGTCAAAATGACTCTTTGGATCCTTTCATAAGACAGTGAGACAGAATTGTTATTTTTCATCTTCATAAACATGTCTTCTCCTTTACTATGGTTTTATGGATGAAGTGGAGGGCCATTTCCTTATTTTATAGAAAATTTGATGATTTTTCCAAAGGCAGGGATGAACCTAGACTTGACCTAAATGAAATTAAATGACATAACCCTAGACCTCTTGAATGATGATGATGGAGATGGTGACCTTGAAACTAATGATGATGAACTTGAAAATGATAATGATAAATGAAATAAAGGAGCAACATACATGGTTTAGGCTTTCTTCAGTGACCAAAATTATTTCTAAGAACTGGTTCGAAAAATCAAAAAAATGTACCTATGACCTAATGGAAAACAACTGAAAGAGTCATTTGATCACTAACATACATGGGCTAACACCTTCTCCTGTTGAAGGGTTACCATAAACAGGTATATTTTCCGCAATCGAAGTATTAGCAGAATATGAGAACCCTCGGTAAGGGTTCGATTCATTCGCGAAGCGATAAAAACCCTGAGAGGTTCCTACTGAGGAGAAAGGCATGTTCCCCTGTTGACCAAACATAAACTAATTCCTAGTTCCTAAACCACCAAAATCAGGGTTCTAGTCTGTTAGTGTCGATATCTTCATCCCTCCGTCAGTGATCAAAATTATCTTGTTGCATTGCATATTAGGTGTCTCACTCATCAGCTACATTCCATTAGGAGCATGGATCATCTGATGGAAGTGGACTTTTATACATTTTCCCTCATGTCCTTTACCTGCTAGCCCATTTCCCTTCATCAAGATCATCTACTCTCACTTTTTGTCCTTAAATTTGTAAGAGTCATTTTTTAGGTTTTCAGTCCCATCAGGTCTAGGGTTTCATCAATAAGGTCTTCAGAATGCTCAATAATGGTTAGCAGGCGTGTGAGGAGTTTTAATAAAGTTCTAGTATTAAAAAATTTCATCATCATATGCCTAGAAATGTATTTTTCTTCAAAACTCTGTTTTGAAGAAAAATAGAGTATTTTATCTTTTTATGTATAAATGTAATGTAATTTCAAGTTCTCTCATTTGTAAATAATTTCAATGGAAACCCTGGTCACCTTTTCAAGCTCCAGCAAATTCATCCCCTGCAAGGCAAACTGCCTAAAACAAATTTTAAAAAAAGGTGTCAAAGGTAAACATTACAAAGTGGGTTTTTTGGAGTGGAAAATTAAAGCCTTTGGTATATAATTCCTTTTCCATGTTCAAAGGGCTCATTTGCATCCAAAAGAGAAAGAGAAATTGGGAGCAAGCTCGTGGTCACAAAATCACAGCGTAGTCGTGCAATTCTGTGGGCGCGACGCATTGGCTGAGTGGCACGGCGCATAGAGCTAGCACGACGCATTGGGTCGGCCTCCACAGTGCAAGAAATACACCAGCGCAACGCATATAAGTGGCGCGGCGCATTGGGTTTGTGGCGCGGCGCCTAGAGTTTCCAGCTGTTTTAAACACAATTTCATTCAAAACTGAAATTTTCTCAGCTGCCTCTGGTCCAAAGTAAGTCAAACGATCCTTCCAATGCCATAAACGTGTGTCTTATGATTTTTATAAGGATTTAATTGAAAATTTTTCAAACCCTACTTCCTTGCTCAAGACATCATAGCCTAGGGTTTGTAAACTGGTTTTTGTGGTCTTCCCTCCCTTATATTTTATTCCTTCACTGTTTTCTATTTTCATCAACCCTTTTCCCTATTCCCCATATCCCTAACATTCATTCACCCCTATCCCAATTCCCATTATCCCAAATCCTAGCTACAAAGTTTCCAAACCCCAATTGCTATCCCAAAAGCCTAGAGACTGTCCCTAAAACCCTTCAATTCCCCAAATTCCAATTGGAAATATTCCCAACATTCCCCTTACCCTCTCCCTCCCTAGTCCCTCACACATTTTCATACATTTGGAAAAAAAAAAACCAAAGACACCTAAAACTCTTCATACTCATCTAAGACAACACAAACTTTTGCAAACATGGAGATAGATTCCTCTTATGACAGAGATCAAGGAACACACAGTGACTCTACAACCAAATTTCATGGGCCAAGGACACCTCACAAGAGTGGTAAACATGTAAGGGAAGAGCCTACTTCACTTGCTGAGCTGCAGGCCTGCCCTCTTGCTATCACATGTTTTCAACAGCAGTCTTGTTATCAGTTTTGTGAGATGGTTGCTAGGGTGCAGTACCATCATGAGTTGGCTAGATTTTTTGTGCTTCATTTACATAATGGCCAATTCACTCTTGCAGGTGTGACATTCACCTTGACACCTGAATCTATCTCTCTAGCAACCGGTATTCCAAAATGACTCTATGGATCCTTTCATAAGATAGTGAGACAGAATTGTTATTTTTCATGAGACAGAATTGTTATTTTTCATCTTCATAAACATGTCTTCTCCTTTAATATGGTTTTATGGATGAAGTGGAGGGCCATTGCCTTATTTTATAGAAAATTTGATGATTTTTCCAAAGGCAGGGATGAACCTAAACTTGACCTAAATGAAATTAAATGACATAACCCTAGACCTCTTGAATGATGATGATGGAGATGGTGACCTTGAAACTAATGATGATGAACTTGACAATGATAATAATAAATGAAATAAAGGAGCAGCATACATGGTTTAGGCTTTCTTCAGTGACCAAAATTATTTCTAAGAACTGGTTCGAAAAATCAAAAAATTTTACCTATGACCTAATGGAAAACAACTGAAAGAGTCATTTGATCACTAACATACCTGGGCTAACACCTTCTCCTATTGAAGGGTTACCATAAACAGGTATATTTTCCCCAATCGAAGTATTAACAGAATATGAGAACCCTCGGTAAGGGTTCGATTCATTAGCAAAGGGATAAAAACCCTGAGAGGTTCCTACCATGGAAAATTTTAGGGGCTAATATTCGCAGATGGGCTAATTTTCCATGGTTTTTCCAAAAAAAAGATTCGCCAATTTCCATTTTTTTATAAAAGTGATTCGCCCAAATTTTGCAATATAAAATTATTTTACCTAAAAAATCGCCAAAATTATATAGACAATATATAATATCATTATAAATTTGAATAATTTCACAAATACATCAATAAATATTTTATATTTTTCACATTAGGGACTAGTCAGATTCGCCAATTTTTTAAACTTCAAAATAATTTTCCATCCTTAAAATTTTCCCTGGTTCCTACTGAGGAGAAAGGCGCGTTCCCCGGTTCACCAGACATAAACTGATTCCTAGTTCCTAAACCACCTGGATTAGGGTTCTAGTCCGTTAGTGTCGGTATCTTCATCCCTCCGTCAGTGATCAAAATTCTCTTGTTTCATTGCATATTAGGTGTCTCACTCGTCAGCGGCATTCCATTAGGAGCATGGATCATCTAATGGAAGTTGCGTTTTATACATTTTCTGTTAGTATGAATCTTTTGTCGATGTGTACGAAAAAAGACCACTTTAGCTACACATAACTTATAGCCCTAACATCAAATATGGCTGCCAATATCTTCAGATCTGCAGTTAGTTGATCAAGACAAATATTGCAAAAATCCAGATCTATGCATAAAGAGACATTAAGCAGTAAAAATAAGGTTTTGCTCCATACATCCAATAGACAAGACAAGAACAATATTTTTGAAATAATTTTTGTCTTAAGGGCACCTGGGAGGAAAACAAGAAGTGTTTCCAATTCTCCTCAATGGGATGGGTTCTTGGAAGTCCTCAGCACTTCAGATCTAGTATTTCTCTCTCTTGTTGGTGTAGAAAACCCAGACAAAGATAGAACTCAAAGGGAGCTCACACAGCAAATAATGGAAAATTTGACAATGATAATGGATCAAATTTAGACCAAGAGTATAGATCCAGAGTGATCTAATAGGCAACAAAAGGTGAAGAATGGTAGGAGAAACCCTCCTATTTATAACAAAATATTGGGTCATTCTAGATCTTGGTGCATGATTAAAATAACGTTAACCAAATCTAGATCCACCTTTTATGGAATATTTTATTATATTTGTTGGAGGGAAAAAGTATTTGACTTGGGTCAAATCCCTTTATTTGTGAATAATAAATAAATAAATGATTTATTTATTATTTTAAGGAAGTGGTTGAAAGATAATCAAATAAATAATGATTTATTTAATTATTTATAGGTGATTTAGTCATATTTAACAAGGAATATTATTTAAATAAGATTTAAATAATTATTCCTAGAAATTAATAAGATAAATCAAGATTTATCTAATTAATTTCTTTGTTTTGGGTTAAACATGACCAGGAATAATAATTGAAGTATAGTTTAATTAATTATTCCTTGAGGAAAATCAAACAAATATAGGTTTGTTTAATATTTCCTTTTTGGGTTTCCTCTTTAGACCATAAACAACCTAATAAATGTGTTTTATTAAGTTATTTTACATAGTGAAAGCAATTTTACTTAGGGTAAAATTGGTCTTACATGGTGTACTTGGGTCCATCTAATGATAGTAGGTTAGATGACCAAAAAATGGTGTAACAGATTGCCCCCCAGCATGTGAGTGTTAGGAGCAAATCATATGACCGAAGTACGTTGTAAGAACTCAATCACCAGACATCAAGAGGGAAGTCAGAGAGAGAAATGTGAGGTAGACTAAGGTGCTGAAGAACTAGACCCTGAGGAGACGAGACTTACAAGTGCAACAAGTCTCTTTTTATGAGAGGGTACCTGTGCTAAAGGCGGCGGGGGAGGCATACCTATGCCCGCCGAGACAAAGTACAAAAGAATAGTGTGTCCAGTAAACAAGGGACCAAACTATAAAGTACAGCCAGCATAAACATGAGCCAGATAAAAATACAATGAGGGATCCCACATACATGCTGTGCCTGGGATAATAGCCAGGACTTATACAATAATATCTGAGTACATGAGATACAAATACAACCCAAATGCCCCCTGGGAATGGGGAAGGGCTCGCAAAATCTGACTGATACATGCAAATCAAAGAGGCGCTGCAAGTGGCTAAGGCCGACATCATCAAATATATGGAGCTGCATCGAAGGCTGCAATGAAGAGGTCATCCGGGCATGTGGGGGGCTACCTGCAGGGCCACCCCCTCATGAGGGTTGAGACATCTCACACACACCCGGGAATCACCAAGAGCGGTTGCTGCATCACTGAACCATCAAGTATACGGATCTCGATCATGCTAAAAGGAGCTGGAGCTGAGAAACAATCAAGTCAAAGGGTACTGAGAAATCCCTTTGCCTGATCTGAGGCACCGAACAAGAGTGGAAGCTAGAACCAAGGTACACCGCCCTCTAGGCCTGTCTTCTGGAATGAATGAGCTGATGTCGACAGAAGGAGGTCCGCCATAGGTGAGGAAATAAGGGATCCTCAACTAAGGCACGAGAGAAAATAGTAGAGCGACTGATAGACTAATACTAATGATGATGATGAAATGGAGGGGACTGAGTAGCGAATGGACGACTTCCCTTGTTAGAGCATAAAGGGCAGGAATGACGTGGCAGTGACTGACACAATATCATGAGGGATAGGGGACAGTGGGACTGAAGGCCATAATGTGCGACACAAGAGAGGGACCAAGCAATGAAGGATGGAGGACTATAGCGGGGTACAAAGGGACTCGGGATAGACTCCATGAATGCGATAATGACTCAACTTGGATGCTCTAAACAAGGGCGACTTGATGGTGCTGCCACACAGTAAAGGTCCGATGGGGGACCATAAAAACATGAGTACAAGATGGTAACTCACGACTAACATCAACACGAGCATGGATAAGTATGGAGGCCAAATGGTGCCCCTAGTATGAGTGTTGCAAGTGAATAAATTCGAGTTTGAGGAGGGTTATGGGTGAGGGGCATAGGTGCCCCCAAGCATGGTGTGGTCATGCCAATAAGTATTTAGAAAAAGGGGAATCTAAACACATTTTAATGATGTGGTGCGCCATTTGTTTTCGTTATGGTTTTGCAGTTTGAGAAAGGGAATGGAGGATTACCAATCTCTTTTGGTACTGCATATAGGAATCAGATGGACTTTAAGTTTTCGGGTTGGCATACCTGGTGTCACTATCCCAAAGAGAGGATTGGGAGATAATGAACTGATGCTCTCCTAGAAAACCCATAGGTTGGTCAACAGCAATGTCTAAGAGATTGGGTTGCTGATGGAAGACGAGGGAACGATAAGGGGTATCATCCCTAGAGTGATCTGAAGTGATATGGGACTCTAGAGGTTCGTCAAAATGTGGAAGAATAATGGTACTAAAGTCAACACGAACAGATACACTAGGAGGGTTTTGGAGAATTTCTTCTCCTGGTCTCTCGAATATGGGTGCCCCCTTACCCAAATATTGGGTTGCAATGTAATGGCCACAAGGTGCATGTGGTTCGAACGCATGGGTTCGATGTAAGAGGGGATAGATAAAGTCAGGGGTGGGGATTTCATCCATAATGTCGTCATCGTGATAGAAGATGGGGTGACTGGTGGAAGAAAGACCACCTGACGCGGCGAAGCTACCTGACTCATCATCATGAGAAGAGAGGTTCACATGCGCATCGTCACAAGGAGTGACAGAAAAGTAAGCAGATAAAGGATCTACCAATGTTGAGCCCATGGTGATCGCTGAAGGAAGGTCAAGCGAAACAACAGGGGAGGATTCAGAGGGAATGTTCCCCGAGGGTCTCATGGATGATGATAGGTAGAAAATGGTGGATGAAGGCTCCGTCATCTCGACATCAGGAGGGGGAATGTCAATGGGAGCAGTCATGTCTGGTAGTTTTGCCGAAGAAAAACGCGAAAATAGGGGAGAGGTGGACTCATTGCGCTTGGCCTCGAATTGGTGGACCATGGCTAGAGAGGTGCGGAAGTCCTCGAGGCGGGGACAAAGATGGGTGTAATGGCCATGGAGATCACACAAAGCACAGGGGTGGTTTGTGTGAATAGTCTTAGGGTTCTTGATTGCGGTTGTGGAAGGAATAGAGGCTTCCGGGACCGTGGACTCAGGGAACGCGACATTAACCATGGGCTTGAGATGAGGCAAGTCAGGATAGGAATGGGTGGTGTGACCGACAACATCACACAAAGCACACTGGATGGTATGCTTTGGAGGCCGAGGAGGGGTAGGGTTTTTTGGGGCAGCCTTGTCCTTTGATGCCCCCTTGCGAGCTTTGCCCTTCTTACCCGAAGCGGTCGCAACAGGAGGTGGTTGCTGTTGAGGTGACTGAGGCACTGTTGCGGCGGGAGAAGTCCTAGGGACCGGTTGAACCGGGGTCAAAGCAAGATAAGGTTTGAGTTGACCAGGCAAGGTTGGGGCTGGAGGATCAAGGTACCAAACAGGAATCCCAAGGGTCAGGTTAGGAAGAGAGAGGGTGGCCATGACAGGTACCGTGTACACTCCTGGTGGGGGAGCTTGGAACGGTATCTGACCAGAGGGGTAATGGCCAGGTGGGATGGCTCCTAAATGGCTAATGCTTGGAGGAACCATTCCAGGAGGATAAAGAGGCTCATGACTACCAGCTGCAGGTGAAGGGCTAGGAGCAGGTTGCGGAGAGTGTGGTTGCTGACTAGCCGAAGCAGGTTGCTTGAGAGCAGCTCGAGACGATTGCATCATGCAAACATTCGATGAGCTGGGGTCAGAGATAGGAGGAGGAGGAAAACCAGGAAAAGTTCCAAGAAAAGAGGAGTCTTTGTAGACGCCGGGAGAGACACTGGTCAAGGAATCGACAGTTTGCTTATTGGCTACAGAAGAGATGGTCGTCTCAGGGGAGGTCTGAGACTTTGGCTCATGATGAGTCAACTGGTCGATGGTGACTATCTTTCCATTGTGAGGAAAAGACATCTTGCGAAAAACCGCGGATGGGACAGCAGACATGGCATAGGTGTAGCTTCGCCCCAATATAATGTTGTAATCTAGAGGGGCATCGATGACTTCGACGTCAATGCAAACAGTCTTGCCCGCAAGGGTGATAGGACAATTACGGAAAAGGCCAATGGGCTGGGAGGCGTGGCCGTCCCACGCTCGAAGGGTGATCGTGGAAGGGGCCAACTCAGGAGATCCGAGTTGCTTCCAAACCGAAGCGGACATCACACAGGTGGATGCCCCCTCATCAATTATACATCGAGAAACGTTAGCGTTCCGGATTTTGACTGGGATTTGGAAGGCGATGGAAGCAGGAAGAGGGGGATGTTCTGATTGATGGGCATCGAAAACAATCATTTGGTCATCAGCAGGATCTACAGCACCCATGGTAGATAGCAGAGCCTTCTTTTGGGAAGGGCACGACTAGAGGAGTTCCAATGTGGAAATGGCAGCGGGAGACTGCGCAAAATCATCTACTATGCTATACGAATGAGCAGCTCGACCAGAAGCATCATTTCGGCGTAATGGTCCCTTAGGAATTTTGGTATGAACCACAAATTTGGGTTGAGGGATATGTAAGGGACCATTGGATGTCGAAAGAGGCTCTGTAGAACCTGAACAAGGGGACTCGGGGGCAGACTGAGAGGAAGGCTTGGGGTACTGGCGAGACCGAGTTTGAAGGTTAAGGTCGATGGTTGGAGATGGATCAGAGTTCATCATGAGGATCTGGTAATCGGAGGAACCAGAAGGGAAAGGTTGAGTGGCAACCTGTCCGTCAGGTGGTTGGGCAGCCACGAATCCTTGCTGGGGGAAAGGATCGGTAAACACAGCCGGTTGAGTAGAGGCCACATTAGGGGGAGCATGAGGGGAGGCATGTTGTCCTCGCAAAGTGGCTTGAGACTCCCACATCTGCCGCATCTATGGTAGAAGGGGACAATCATGAGTGTAATGACCGTAAACACCGCAACACGAACAAGGCTTATTTGTGCGAATAGGCCTGTGCGGCTTGGGCTGAGTACCCTGTTGCTGGTTAGCAGTGTTAGGGTCAGTACCTTGAGGATTGGGTCCACGAGTACCAGGGG
Organism: Pinus albicaulis; assembly: GCA_034641835.2. NCBI lineage: Eukaryota > Viridiplantae > Streptophyta > Pinopsida > Pinales > Pinaceae > Pinus > Pinus albicaulis. Next base: position 192,077,788 of record CM076577.1, read on the forward strand.
CAGATTGATTTTGATTTCCTTTCCGCCTTCTTTGAGAGGAAGGGGGATTAGTCATGCCCTGTTGTGCAAATACTTGCCCTGGAGGGGGCTGTAGGTGCTGTTGCGGGGGTTGAGAAGGCAAGGGGGGTGGAAGTGAAAATGCTGGAGGAGGTGGAACACCAGGCTGTGGATAAGGATAATGGTTAGGTTGTGCAAAATTGAGGTAAGCAGGAGGTTGGGAAAAAGGATGAGGCATGCCGTATCCTGGATACATGCTACCTGGAGGGGGAAAAGTGCTAGAGGTGTTGGCCCCTCCCGGAGGGAGACCATAGCCCATAGGAGGTTGAGCATACAGATGAGAAAGGGCTCCAACGATACCGTCGGCTGAATGAGATGCCCCCGGGGCATTAGCACCACCGGGCCTGGGGAGGTCAGGAAGGACGGTATAAACATAACCAGACTGAGCGTAGATCAATTCATATTTCAAGGCTATTTGGAGGGCGGCTTCTTCAGTTTGAGGGAAATGGGAGGCGACATCTTTGCCAATGGGAGGTAAGAGAGTGTGAAGGAACCAGTCCATATAAACCCAATCTTCGAAGGTGGGAGCTCGACATAAGCTTCTTCTTCTCCGCCATTCCTGGACATGAGTGGAAAGGCGGGTTGAAGAGGTTTGACGGAAAGAAGTCAAAAGCTCTATACCAGTGTTGTGTCAGAGAGGGAGCTGGAAATAAGATAAAAAGGCTTGGGCAATGGTTGCAAAGGTGGTATGGGAAGAGGTGTCCTGGTCAACATACCATTTAGAAGCTTCGCCCGTAAGCGTGCCTTGGAACAACCAAAGACGGATGGAATCATTGGTAATGGAATTGGAGGAACACCACATGTGGAAAGATCGGACATGGTTGGTTGGATCTTCTCCAGCAAGGCCTTCGAACTTAGGGATGTCGGAGGCGAGCTTAGTTGGCATAGCAGGCCAACCAACCTCGTGGTGGATAGGGTCATTGATCAACTGATTGAGATCGGGGAGGCTGAGGCCTGCCATGTAAGGGAGCAAAGGTGCAGCCGAGGTAGTTCCTGCGGCGGTTCCGCCAGTAGTAGTTCTGACATTAGGGCCGGGGTTACCGCTAGCGTTAGTCCCTGGACCAGAAATAGAGAAGGTGACAGGGGGAGAACCAGAAGTAAAAGGGGAACCCAATGAATTAGAAGAGGAGTCGGAGTGCGGACTCGAAGGACGACTAACTCGACGACGGCGGGAAGGAGTAGGTCGACCGAACGGAAACTGAGGGTGAAGGCCAAGAAGTATCCAGGATGTGCGCCTTGGGTGCGCAATGGTGACAACACAAACACGGCACAAGGGGAAGAAGAACGACCAAAAAAGGCAGGGAGGTGCAGAATCAAGTGATTACAATGTCGAAACAAAGGAAAAAATGTGCAGTGTCAATTGATTTTACAATGTTTTAAAGTCTTTGTCTGGCGGTGTTAACCAGGCTCTTCCTCGCTTAGGGTGAGTGTGTGGCATGCGTTAATTTTAATTTTTAAACCCAGACGTTTTGAGAGCAAAAGAAAAATTGTGCTGTGTAACTGAAAATAAATCTGCAGAAAACAGTATATAATGCTGAAATAACAGAAAATTAACAGCTAACCATGCATTGATCTAACCCAAAAAGGCGGGTCTCTCAAAACTAGTCTAAAAAAGGTAAAAAAATTTAGTCAAAACACACTAAAAAGAGGCCAATAGATCTAAGGTCGGGAGGGACAGATATCTAAAGGAGAAATCTGTTGAAAAGAGGTGCAGAACACAGCCAAGAGGCAGAGGCAAGGTGGCTGTAAAAAAAGGAGGAAATCAGCAAAAAGCAGAAGGGACAAGGAGCAGGCCCTAAAGGTAGATCCAAAAAAAACTTCAGGAGGTGATTTGAAAGGGAGAAGAGCTAATTAAAAGGGATTTGAAAACGAGGTATCAAATCTAAAAAAGGGAAGGTTGAAACTCTGAAAAATCAGACACCTGAAACAGTTAAAACTCTTCCACCAAAAGTGGAGGGTACTGAAGCCCTAGGGGGAAATTTTCCCACTTAGATGAGAAAAAATATCAGAAACAGGTCTGAACGGGCTGAGACAGAGGCTGGAAAACCCTGACAGAAGCTTCAGAAAAACCCAAAAAGGTTGCAGAAAAATAGCAGAAAAACTGGCAGGTCGCAGGTTCTGACCTGTTTTCTGTGCAGGTCACAAATAATGGGCTGAAAAGTGCGACCTGTAGTCCAGGTCGCAATTTCTGGTCTAAAAAGTGCGACTTGAAGCTCCGGGTGTCCCGGCGGCAGATTTCCAAAAAAGTTGCCGTCGCAGTTGCGGCCGATGTCTGTCACCTGCGCAATGGGGCCAGAAACACGCGGAAGTTATAAATTTTAATGTTTTAGGGTTTTATAGGTGAAAAAAAACATAAAAAATAGGAAAAAAAAATATGAAAAGAAACCCTAGGGTCTGAAGTAGCTGGATATGCAGGAATATGAAAAACGACAGCGGTCGTAATTGAAAACCCGTGTGGAGTCGCCAGTTGTTAGTATGAATCTTTTGTCGAAGTGTACGAAAAAATACCACTTTAGCTACGCAAAACTTATAGCCCTAACATCAAAAATGGCTGCCAATATCTTCAGATCTGCAGTTAGTTGATCAAGAAAAATGCTGCAAAAATCCAGATCTATGCATAAAGAGACATTAAGCAGTAAAAGTAAGGTTTTGCTCCATACATCCAATAGACAAGACAAGAACAATATTTTTGAAAGAATTTTTGTCTTAAGGGCACCTGGGAGGAAAACAAGAAGGTGTTTCCAATTCTCCTCAATGGGATGGGTTCTTGGAAGTCCTCAGCACTTCAGATCTAGTATTTCTCTCTCTTGTTGGTGTAGAAAACCCAGACAAAGATAGAACTCAAAGGGAACTCACACAGCAAATAATGGAAAATTTGACAATGATAATGGATCAAAGTCAGACCAAGAGTATAGATCCAGAGTGATCTAATAGGCAAAAAAAGGTGAAGAATGGTAGGAGAAAGCCTCCTATTTATAACAAAATATTGGGTCATTCTAGATCTTGGTGCATGATTAAAATAACATTAACCAAATCTAGATCCACCTTTTATGGAATATTTTATTATATTTGTTGGAGGGAAAAGGTATTTGACTTGGGTCAAATACATTTATTTGTGAATAATAAATAAATAAATGATTTATTTATTATTTTAAGGAAGTGGTTGAAATATAATCAAATAAATAATGATTTATTTAATTATTTATGGGTGATTTAGTCATATTTAACAAGGAATAAGATTTAAATAATTATTCCTAGAAAATAATAAGATAAATAAAGATTTATCTAATTAATTTCTTTGTTTTGGGTTAAACATGACCAGGAATAATAATTGAATTATTGTTTAATTAATTATTCCTTGAGGAAAATCAAACAAATATAGGTTTGTTTAATATTTCCTTTTGGGGTTTCCTGTTTAGACCATAAACAACCTAATACATGTGTTTTATTAAGTTATTTTACATAGTGAAAGCAATTTTACTTAGGGTAAAATTGGTCTTACATGGTGTACTTGGGTCCATCTAATGATAGTAGGTTAGATGACCAAAAAATGGTGTAACATTTTCCCTCATGTCCTTTACCTGCTGGCCCATTTCCCTTCATCAAGATCATCTGCACTCACTTTTTGTCCTTAAATTTGTAAGAGTCATTTTTTAGGTTTTCAGTCCCATCAGGTCTAGGGTTTCATCAATAAGGTCTTCAGAATGCTCAATAATGGTTAGCAGGCGCATGAGGAGTTTGAATAAAGTTCCAATATTAAAAAATTTCATCATCATATGCCTAGAAATGTATTTTTCTTCAAAACTCTGTTTTGAAGAAAAATAGAGTATTTTATCTTTTTATGTATAAATGTAATGTAATTTCAAGTTCTCTCATTTGTAAATAATTTCAATGGAAACCCAGGTCACCTTGTCAAGCTCCATCAAATTCATCCCCTGCAAGGCAAACTGCCTAAAACAAAGTTTAAAAAAAGGTGTCAAAGGTAAACATTACAAAGTGGGTTTTTTGGAGTGGAAAATTAAAGCCTTTGGTATATAAGTCCTTTTCCATGTTCAAAGGGCTCATTTGCATCCAAAAGAGCAAGAGAAATTGGGAGCAAGCTTGTGGTCACAAAATTACAGCTTAGTCGTGCAAGTCTGTGGGCGCGGCGCATTGGCTGAGTGGCATGGCGCATAGAGCTAGCGCGACGCATTGGGTCGGCCTCCACAGTGCAAGAAATAAACTAGCACGACGCATATAACCGGCGTGGCACGTTGGGTTTTTGGTGCAGCGCCTAGAGTTGCCAGCTGTTTTAAACACAATTTCATTCAAAACTCAAATTTGCTCAGCTACCTCTGGTCCAAAGTAAGTCAAACGATCCTTCCAATGCCATAAACATGTGTCTTATCATTTTTATGAGGATTTAATTGAAAAAATTTCAAACCCTACTTCCTTGCTCAAGACATCATAGCCTAGGGTTTGTAAACTGGTTTTTGTGGTCTTCCCTCCCTTATCTTTTATTCCTTCACTGTTTTCTAGTTTCATCAACCCTTTTCCCTATTCCCCATATCCCTAAAATTTATTCACCCCTATCCCAAATCCTAGCTACAAAGTTTCCAAACCCCAATTGCTATCCCAAAAGCCTAGAGACTGTCCCTAAAACCCTTCAATTCCCCAAATTTCAATTGGAAATATTCCCAACATTCCCCTTACCATCTCCCTCCCTAGTCCTTCACACATTTTCATACATTTGGAAACAAAAAAACCAAAGACACCTAAAACTCTTCATACTCATCTAAGACAACACAAACTTTTGCAAACATGGAGACAGATTCCTCTTATGACAGAGATGAAGGAACACACAGTGACTCTATAACCGAATTGCATGTGCCAAGGACACCTCACAAGAGTGGTAAACATGTAAGGGAAGAGCCTACTTCACTTGCTGAGCTGCAAGCCTGCCCTCTTGCTATCACATGTTTTCAACAGCAGTCTTGTTATCAGTTTTGTGAGATGGTTGCTAGAGTGAAGTACCATCATGAGTTGGCTAGATTGTTTGCGCTTCATTTACATAATGGCCAAGTCACTCTTGCAGTTGTGACATTCACCTTGACACGTGAATCTATCTCTCTAGCAACCGGTATTCCAAATGTTGGAGAGAAATGGAATAAAAGGCAGCAAGTTGACAGGGAACACTATGAGCCATACATCAAGCCTAGTTTTTTGAGACAACTGAGCAGAGTTTTTCCCTTTCGGTACCTGAAATATTCATACGCTCCTTTGATGAAGCTCATAATCAAATATTTTAGCTGTGAGGGTCAGTTTTCTCGTTTATATGCCTATCACATTATATTGTTGATGCACTTTACCAGGGTGAGAATGATGAACCTCCCCTACTTCATGTGCCGAAATATTGAGAATATGACCACCCTACTGCAAAAGAAAACTCCTGAGCAGAAATATAACAGTATCTATCATTTCGCACTCATCAAAATTGTGGTTATGCACCAGCTTGGTTTGTAGGACATTTCATGGGAGGATTTCATTTCTAATGAGTTCTTCATAGCTCATCAGGTGCCTCTGGAAGCTTTTCATGAGACAGGTGAACCTTCACATCTGCAGGAGGGTCATGAGACACATACCGCTAGTGTGCCGGTGTTTGTCACCTATCAGAGGGGCACTAGAAGGTTATTTGCAGCAGCCAAGTGAGTATTATCTCCACCCAGGGTGGAAGGGGTCTCACTTCCTTCATCAGCAGTGCAGGTATAGGACAAAGGAAAGAGGCCAATACATGATGAGGGGCCTTCAGGAGGGCAGGAGACAGATTTCATCCTCATTCAGGATGATGACACCAGTTTGGGCTCACCAAGCTCAAAGCTCAGAGAGATAATTCAGGAGCAACAGGCGGAGATAAATAATTTGTCCCTCAGGCTACAAAGATCCAAGTGGATAATCAAATACCTTGAGCAAAGGAACAATCAGCTAGAGGATCAGAAAACCATCATGGAGCTGCAAAACATACGAGAGAACCGGCAAGCCGCTAAAAAGAGCAAAACCAAGATGACATCACTTGAGCAAGAAATTGAAGTTGATCGCGAAACTTGGCTTGAAAGGGTAAATATGCATTTGGAGAAGCTGTTGGAGAAATCCAACAAAGAAAATAACATGTTGAGGCACATGGTCAATTGTTATTGGGCGAGAAACCATGTTTTCAAAGCAAGGATCAAGATCTTGAAGGCTAAGTTGAAGAAGGCCTCAAAGCGTCGGAAAAGGCATGATAGACTTCAAATTTTGGCCGAGGCTTCCTTGGCCCAACATAGCACATAATGGAGGACACTCAGCCCAAATTTCAAGAAATTTGGGACACGTTTTGCAAATTTTGAATTTTTGGCCTAAAAATAGACTTTTCAGCTCTATGCACCGCGCCATGTAGTGTACCTAGAGGGGATAATATAGGGTACAGAGGGAGGTACCCAAGGGAATAATATGATGTAATAATATAAGAATGATAAATAAATGGGCCATAGTTAATAAATAAAGTGGTTAACCCACATTATGTAAGGGACCACATGTAGTTAGGGAATAAAGTGATATGCCCATTGTATTGGATGTATGGTATTGAGAGACCCAAGGTAACTACCCATGGTATTGCATGTATGAAACCTATATAGAGGCTAGAGACTCTCCATTGAGAGATGTCAAGGATTATTGTATGGGCAAGCATATGGCTTGTGGAGTGATCTCCTTCCTTAAGGAGTGAATGTATGGTGTTGCCCTACCTTAAGGGTTTTGATATTAATGAAGATCTAAAGTTCTGTCTTTTATGGTGTTACTTATTGGGCATATTTTATATTTCTATATATTTTCTTTTCAAATCTACTACAAGTGGTATCAGAGCACTTTCTTGGGCAGAGTTTGGAGATCTGTTTTTTCATTTTTTTTGCAGGAAATTTTTGGGCGGCGAGTTTGTAGAGAAGATTTGGAAAATTTGGCAAAATATTTTCAGAAATAAATATCAAATCTAGATTCCTTACAGAAAAATATCCAATTTCGAAAAAAAAATCAATCGAATCGGAGTCCAAATGAGGGTGATATCGCTGATTTAAATTCAGTTGTGTTGCAGAAATGTTTCTGACGGCAATTTGTGTACGGCGGATATCCTGAAATTTTTAGTAGATTCTGGTGCACAATCTCAGAAAAAAAATTACAGATCTGAGCTCCCCTTGAAAAATCACCCGATTTCAAAAAAAAATCGGTCAAATTGGAGTCTGGATGGGGGAGTTATCACTGATTTAAAATCAGCCATTTTATCAGAAATTTTGTGACGGCGGGACAGTTGCAGCGCAAATCTGTGTTTCCAGAGTGCCTAGATCGGGATTTCAGCCATATGGTTAGATGCAGAATGTCTATTCCATTTTCGAAAACAGGTTATATTAAGGATTCTAAGTTATATTGACCGAGTAATGTCCATTTTAAATTTTTGCCAAAGTAAGTGATTTTCTTCAAAACCCTTACTTTATTTTATGGATTTTCGCAAGATGAAGTTTACAGGAAAAGATGATGGCCCTACTATTGAAGATTTTTTACAACATCTCAAGGCTCAATATCGAATTTTTTGGATATGCTCCATAAGGCTTCATATGAAATATGAGGCAAATAAATGGTGGACCTCACTTGACAGCTCAATGAGGAATCTTCCCGAGAAAAAACTTGAAAAAGTCCTTTTGGACAAGTGGTCTCAAGCCAGAAAGAAGGATAGCAAGAGCCATAAAGACTTATTTTCTACTAATATTTCCATATTACGGGTTCATGGAAGTATTCAGAAAGAGAACATCATTGTGTCTATCATTCCTAGTTGCAAGCATGATTGTATCAATGTGAATTTGGCTAAAAAATTGCTAGTTCCAGCAAAGCATATTGAAAACACACAGGTTGATAATGAAGATGTTCAAATTTATAAAGATTTGAAGATTTCTATGGATAAGTATGTGTTGCATTCTGATTTTTATGCTTCAGATATGGTTGTTGTGGATGTTGTTTTGGGACATCCTTGGATGGAATCCGTTGGTACTGTCAATTTTAATGTGCAAAAGAAATTCATGAAGCTCTGGTATAAAAAGAAGAAAATTACATTGCACGATATTTGCATTAGGAACCATGCAGAGACCAAGGAGGAAGAAGCAAAAATATCTAACGACACAGACACATCAGATGATGAGCCTTTGATGGTAGACAGCCAAACACAGACATCAAAGCAAGTACCAATAAAGGAACCAGACACCACTCCATCACCAATTATGGAGGAATTAATGAAATATATTACATCAGTTAAAGCTTCAACATATCACCACCCGCATCACCCAACAAGACAACAACCAACAAGGTGGTAACAAATTAGCAACAAGGACAACAACCCCTGGACGACACATAGAGAGGTGCGACAATCCACTAACAACACATCAACAAGGAAGAACCACCATAACCCGCTTCCATCTCAAGCGAGCAAGGCACCGACTAGATCAAGTGTTCACCTTTCCCTTGGATGGCTAGATGCACATGAATGGTACCAGTGGAATACTCTTTTGAGTAGATATTATTATTTGTGTTCTTCTCATGTTTCGGGGACGAAACATGTTTAAGGGGGGTGTAATGTATTGTACCTAGAGGGGATAATATAGGGTACAGAGGGAGGTACCCAAGGGAATAATATGATGTAATAATATAAGAATGATAAATAAATGGGCCATAGTTAATAAATAAAGTGATTAACCCACATTATGTAAGGGACCACATGTAGCTAGGGAATAAAGTGATATGCCCATTGTATTGGAAGTATGGTATTGAGATACCCATGGTAACTACCCATGGTATTGCATGTATGAAACCTATATAGAGGCTAGAGACTCTCCATTGAGAGATGTCAAGGATTATTGTATGGGCAAGCATATGGCTTGTGGAGTGATCTCCTTCCTTAAGGAATGAATGCATGGTGTTGCCCTACCTTAAGGGTTTTGATATTAATGAAGATCTAAAGTTTTGTCTTCTATGGTGTTAGTTCTTGGGTATATTTTCCATTTATATACATTTTCTTGTCAGATCTACTACACGCCACTTGGCGCGCGCTTTTGATGGGGGCCTCCTTTTGATGAAAACTCTACATTTTTGGGATTTTCATGGAAAAATATGCATGCCTAACTATGGCCAAGAGATTTTTTCAGGTTTTGGGCTTCCAGAAGGGTCAAAAACACCCCAAAAATGACCTTTCTGCTCCTTTTTTGACATACAGGAAGTAGTGTTGGGAGAACTCATTTTTGGAGGGGAAAATGGAAGCCAAATTCCAAAATTTCACTTGTGTTGGAATTTTGACAGGAATACCTTTCCAACAAGCCCACTTGGAGAAAATTTTGAAACCGGGAAGGCCTCCAAAATCAACTGCAAACTGGTGCAATGCATAGGGAAAACTGGCGCGGCGCATTGGAGGTTCTTGCTCATTTTTTACCCAGAAACTCTGTTTTTCGCCTAGTTTTTGACATTTTGACTTTCTTACTTCCAAATGTCAAACTTATGATGTAATTTGATGTAATTTGATGGATCTTGATGTAATTTTTTTTAATTTACACTCATGGAGGTAGATTCATCCATCAAAAGGTGATTTGCAACAGAATGAATAAGTTTCCTAGTTTATAGAGGCAAGTTGTTCCACTGCCTACTTTCTAGTTATCAATTTAGATTTTGTTGGAACAGCTCCTAAACTTGTGAGCTCGACCCCTAGAGGCTAGGGATGAGTTATTTTTTTTCTATATCTTGTGGTTTTTCAGTCATTAGCATGGTTGGACTTTTGGGAATGCTTTGAGCATCATTGTACATTCATCTCTGCATTTTTGGCAAAGGAATAGACCAGGGTTTGCAGCACTCTATGGGATTCATGTGGCATTTTGTTTTGATAATGTGTTCCTCTCTGTAAATTTAAGTCTCCTGGTGTTTTATGTATACCATTATCTCTCTTATTTCTTCTTAAATTAAGCAAACAAGGATAAAGGTAGAATTCATTAAAATTTGCAGTGCTCTACCTAGGGTTTGTTTAATTTTCTATGTTTTCAACTGTTTGGAGAGGATCCCTGAAATTTTATTGCCCTATTCAACTCCTCACCTCTCTCAACTCTCCATTTATTTCAAATTGGAAGTGTCAAATCAATTGCCTACCTTGCCCCATTCATATCTTTGCAAAATTGAGCCTCATTTCCCAGACCCAAATTTTCCTTTCCTCTTGAGCCAAAAAAATATTCATTAAATTCAAATCAAGACTCTTTTGCATATATACCTAGCCTACAATCAGTTTTCATTTAAGTCATCTCAAGCCTCATTGATCATTTTTGCTGAGATTGAAAAGGAGAGAGCCCTCTCCCGATCTGGTAGGGCTAGCTACCAGGTTAAGCGTGGTTTGATGTTACCCTAGATTCTGCCTTTCTCATCCTGAGGTAGATTTAGGCCATAACATAGTGGCGACCATACTGGGGAAGAGATTGTTTGTTTGTTAGGGTTATTCGTTTTATAAACTACAGATGGAGCCTGAAGTTAGCCAGGTAGCCTTCGAAACGCTCTTGATTTGCATTAGCGAAAGTAGATGAATGTTGCTTCAGTCAATCTCCGGTCTAGTCTTATAAACGTAACATCTAACTTGCAAATTGCCCCAGTACATCAGAAAATTCTAGAATTTTGGGTGATGAGTTTAGAATCTGATAGGTTGAACAAGTTGATTTTTTCCGTTTGATTTTGGAAATAATTCAACACACTGGCTTCCAGAAGAAACACCAGGGCAAATCCGAATCATGATCCACCTCCTGTGTATGAAAATCCAAATCTTATTTCGAGAATCCTTCGTCAAGAAAGTCCTATGATTCCTGTGTTCAAATCTCATTCATGTCCTGTTGTTTTTGAGTATCTTGAAGATCTTGAGTTTGACGAAAAATTTGAGTTGTCATTGTTTGAGACTAAGTCTGAAAGTGTTGTTAGTTTTACTGTCCTAAATCCAGAGTTTTTCAAATATCTTGAAATTGAAAAATCCAATAGATCAATTGACAGTTATATCTTGAATCTTCAGAATTCCATTGTGGCAACAAACATTCCTAAGTTTATAGAGTCTGCATCTGCAACTCTTGGGTCATCCGCAATTGCATCTAGTTCAGAAATCCCTACCGAGCCTCATTTCATTCCCACCATTCCTGTGCAGCCTTCTTTCTCTTATCAAAAATCTGCAGTGGTATCACCTCCATCCACACCACACACACCTCATACATCGGCTGCTCTGACTCCTCCTATATCCCCAAGACTGGTTGTAAATCCTCCTAGACCAATGGTTTCCCGATTTTCACCCCTTGTGTTGCCTCAAAACTTGGATAACATGCCCGCTGATTATCAAAGAAAAATTCCATTGTTTGATGGCACTCCTCAAAGTGTTACGGCTTAGCAACATGTGGATAGGATGACAGATTTCTTTGACCTTCACGAGATTGATGCGGAGAATGTGACCATGAGACTATTTGTACAAACTTTTGGAGGTGAAGTAAGGAAGTGGTTCAGAGCTTTGCTGGCTGGTAGTATTACTACATTGACTAATCTTCAGAGACAATTCTTGGATCGATGGGAAGTGAAGAAAAATCCTCTTCATATTCTTTCTGAATATGATAATATCAAGCGGAACATTGGTGAGTCTGTTCAAGATTATTGTGTTAGATTCAATTATGTTTACAATGTAATCCCTGCTGATATAAAGCCACCTATGGGGTTGGATTTGATTAAGTTTCTGGATGGCTTCGATCCTGACATGGCCTATCAATTAAGAGAAAGGGATCCGGCCACTTTGGAATACATGCATAAAATTGCAGTCAGCGTTGAAGCAAATCTCCTTGCCAAGAGAGCTAGAACGAGAGTTGAAAAGAAGGTAACAATAAAGGAAGAGGTTTCCACTTCAGATCAAGTGCTCTGTAAGATGGAACAGATGTTTGATAGATTGATGATTGATAAGTCTAAACCCCAAGTCAGAAATCCTAATTTTCGTGGCCAGCAGCAACCGCAATTTAGAATCAAACAAAGAGAGCAACAAGTACAATACCAAGCAGTACAGCAGCAAGTGAAGACATCCTTACAGCAGAATTTTGTACATGGTTCGGAATCAGATGATGAGGAGAATATAATCGAAGAAGATAATCATTTCTTTACACCTGATGATATGCCAATTTTTATTACTGAAGACGAGGAGTATTCTGAGAACTCAGCTATACAAAGGGACGAAAATTTCATCTTGGCGAATGAAACAGTTCTTGAAGAAGATTCTGATGAATATCAGAGGGGGTACATGAATGCTTTGACAGCCCAGCAGCGAAAATAATCACTCAGAAGTAGAGATGTACCCATTAATCCAATTCAAAAAATAAACGAAGCGACAGCACTAAAGAATGATCCACTCGTTGTGCAGAAAAAGGGGAAAGAGACAGATGATCCCACCACTAGCAAACCACCATCAGCAAATGAAAGATCCAATTAGCCAGATATATCAAAGGAGAAAACTGAAAATAAGGATGTCCCAGCTAAAGAGGTAGAGAAAATTTTAGTTTTTAACTTAGAAAATGAAATTGCTAAGTTAAAAGTGTCCATTCCCTTGACTGAATTGATAAAGAATAGTAGCTATAAGGGTCAAGTGTCTAAGATTTTGAGTTTAGATCCATTATCTAATATGGTAAATGTGGAAGATGATCGACCTAAGTTGATTTTTGGTCCAGCATTGGATGGTCAGTCTCAAGATAGTGATGTACCTCCTTTTTACATCAGCCTTAGGTTGCACGACTATGTGTTACACAATGCTATGTTTGATTCCGGAGCCTCTCATAATCTCATGCCTAAGGAAATCATGGAGAAATTGGGATTGGATATCACCAGAAAGTATCATGACCTTTATTCTTTCGATTCTGGTAGAGTAAGATGCATTGGGCTTATCAAAGATTTGGTGGTCAATTTGGATCAGATTCCGACTAAAAATGTTTTGATGGATGTGGTCGCGGTGGATATTCCTCCTAGATTTGGCATGCAATTGCAGCTTGATTTCTCCTATGCTACTATTCCCGTGTTTGGTCAGATGAGGAAATTATACTGGGAGAAAAAGATGAAGTATATGATCACTAGCAAGGAGAAATCGGTAATCATCCAATCAACTATGTACATACTAATTTAGAATCATTTGTTTTATACTCGGATAGCTTTAATGATGTAAATAGCCAAGTAATTGAAGTAGAAGACATTCTAGAAATCACTGAAAATTTCAGAGAGGTCTTGAAGAAATAAAAACAAAGACGGGATAATACCGCTGAGCAAGTAGCCCCCCGACAGCAGCAAAATATTGATGGACAGCAAGGAGAAGTAAAAGAGAAAATAGAATTTCAACATTTGGAAGAGGAAGAAGTTGGTTTTTGGACCATGGATTTTGATGACGCGGTAGGAAGGGAAGGTGTTGGAATTGGCATTTGGATACGCAGCCCTGTTTTCTCCCCAAACAAAGTGCCAGGTAATGTAAGGGTCTGTTCTTATCAATTGCCTTTTGATTGTTCAAATAATGAGGCTGAATATGAAGCTTTAACTGTTGGTTTGAAAATTCTTAGAAAGTTAAATGCCAAAAGGATTGCAGTGTATGGCGACTCTGAGTTAGTTATCAAGCAAGTGAAAGGTGAATACCAAGCTAAGCATCCTCGAATGTGGGCTTACCGAAATGCGGTACCAGATATCTTGAGATTGTTTTCAGATTATACTTTGACATGTGTCCCTCGCACTCAGAATGGTATTGCAGATGCACTTGCAACAGCAGCAAGTAACTTGAAAATTTCGATGAATTCAAACAACAAGTTTGAAATTCATGTGAAGCATTGTCCGACTGTCCCTGATAATCAAAGGTATTGGCAAGTGTTTCAAGATGATAAAGAAATTGATGATTTTTTGCAAAATAAAGGTAAATTCAAAGACACTTCTATTGATGGGGAGAATAATGATGGCAAGGCGGATGTAGAAGTCAATCAGATGGAATTTTTGCAGCTCAAGGACAATGTAATTCCTAAAGGTCTAATACCTTTAGAGGAACTTTTCGACCAAGATGATGTAGCTCGAAAACCGAGCTTGCTGCCAACCGAGAAAGGAGTTGAGGATGTGAACATTGGATCAGCAGAAAATCCTAAAATGGTGAAATTTTCCAAGGCATTTCCCCCACAGGTAAAATAAAAGTATATCATTTTACTATCTTCCTTTGCTGATGTATTTTCTTGGGACTATTCAGATTTGAAGACATATGACACAAACATAATTCAGCATACCATCCCGATCAAGCCAAATCAAAAGCCCTTTCGACAGAATTTGAGAAGAATAAATCCAAAGTTGTTGCCCTCAATAGAGAAGGAAGTGAATTGGTTGTACAATGCTGGTATCATCGTCCCCATAAGATTTTCAGATTGGATTTCTAATTTGGTGCCCGTGCGTAAGAAAACAGGTGAGATTCGCTTATGTATTGATTTTCGGAATCTGAATAAAGTATCTTTGAAAGACAACTATCCATTGCCCAGAATGGATCACATACTTCAGCGAGTAGTTGGAGCATCCCGCATGTTGCTACTCGATGGTTATTCCGGTTATAACCAAATTATGGTCCATGAGGATGATAGAGACAAAACAGCATTCACCACTCCGTGTGGAACTTTTCATTATTCTAAAATGCCTTTCGGATTGAAGAATGTTGGTGCGACCTTTCAACGAGCAATGGATATGGCATTTTCAAATGAAAAAGATGTCTTTCTAGTTATTTATCTTGATGACTTGACATTTTTTTCTAATTCAGATGAAGAGCACCTTTATCATTTGAAGATTGTATTTCAGTGGTGTAGAAAATATGGTGTATCTCTCAATCCAAAGAAGAGTATGTTTTCCATGGATGAAGGCAAGCTTCTTGGTCATATTATATCAAAGGATGGCATCCGCATTGATCCATCTCGAGTAGAAGCCATTCAGCAAATTGATCTTCCCCGAAATAAAAAGGAGATCCAATCATTCAACGGTAAGATGAATTTCTTACGTTGCTTTGTACCCAATATTGTAGAACATTTAAGGGAAATCACAAACATGCTCAAGAGAGATAATGTAGTGAAGTGGACTGAGGAAGAAATAAAGTCTTTCAATTTGGTGAAATTGGCCCTTTCTTCAGGTCCAGTTTTGATCAACCCAGACTATACTCAGGATTTTATTTTGTTTTCATTTGCCTCAGATCATACTATGGCAGCAGTCTTGATGCAGAAAAGAGATCAGCTTGAGAAACCAATTGCATTTTTCAGAAGAACCATAAGATATGCAACTTTAAAGTATAATATTATTGAAAAGAAAGATCTTGCCTTGGTAAAAGCATTGAAATATTTTTGAGTCTATATTCTACATTCTCACATCCTTGCTTATGTTCCTAATGTTGATGTTAAAGATGTCTTAGTGCAAACAGATCCAGAAGGGAGACGAGGCAAATGGATTGCAGCCTTATTGGAATATGACGTGGAGATCATACCTACAAATCTCATCAAAGGACAGGGGCAAGCTAAGCTAATGGCTAAGTCAAATTTGCATGCCTTGGACATTAATCTCATTGCTGCTATGTCCGAGGAAAATGAAGAAAGTTCGCTTGCTCAGGTATCAGAAATTTTTGTTCTTTCTCCTTGGTATTCGGACATTGTTTATGTACTCCAAAATCTGTCACCACTACTGGGAATGGCTTAAAACAAAAGTAGGACATTGAAATTGAAGGCTGCCAAGTTTTGTAACATGAATAATGCGCTCTATTGGAAAGATCCTGGTGGTGTCTTGCTCAATTGTTTGGTTGAAGAAGAGGCAAAACAGGTTATGGAAGATTTTCATAAGGGAGATTGTGGAGGTCATCTTTTCTGGAAGACGATGGCCAACAAAATTTTCAGAGCAGGATATTATTGGCCAACTCTTTTTGCTGATGTGTACAAAATTGTTAAAGGAGTCATGAATGTCAGATTTTTCAAGGTAGGAGAAAATTGCAGCCTTTACCGCTCAAGCCCATTGAAGTAAGTGCTCCATTTCAACAATGGGGTTTGGATTTCATTGGCGAGATCCATCCTAATTCTTCAGCGCAGCATAAATGGATCCTTACAGCGACGGACTATTTTACCAAATGGATTGAGGCAATTCCCACTAGGCAGGCCACAGATTTGGTAATCATTTCATTTCTTGAAAACAATATTTTGTCTCGTTTTGGCTGTCCAAACAAGCTGATCACTGATAATGCAGCAGCCTTTAAATCTAAAATAATGATTGACTTTTTTGATAAGTATCAAATCACTTTGGGGCACTCAACCGCATATCATCCACAAGGCAGTGGATTGGCTGAATCCTCAAATAAATCCTTGGTCAATATTATCAAAAAGCTGCTGGAAATGAACAAGAAAATTTGGCACAAGAAACTGGTTAATGCACTTTGGGTAGACAGAGTGAGTCAAAATAAATCTATAGGCATGTCACCTTTTGAGCTCGTGTATGGTGTTGACACTGTATTCCCGACCTCTCTCGCAGTTCCAGTGGTTAAACTTCTGCAAGAAGCTGGCAGCGAGGATGATCATTTGCAACGAAGAATTAATCAAATGATCCATTTACAGCAGACTAGAGAGGAGTTTTTTCAGAACACTTTCAAGCTGCAAGAGAGAATTAAGAAGATATATGATCGAAAGGCAAAGGCGTACAAGTTTCAAATAGAAGAGGTGGTACTAAAATGGGATGCGAGAAATGAAGATAAAGGTAAGCATGGCAATTTTGAGAATCTTTGTAAAGGACCTTTCAGAATTGCTGCATATCGAGGCCAAAACTCTTTCCTTTTGAAAGAAGTGAATGGAGAATATTGTCCAAGTGGGCTGGTCAATGGTCGGCTACTCAAACAGTACAATTTTTGAAATGTTTTCTGCTTTCATATGTATCACTGTACATACCGGTTTGTTTAAGTTTCATTGCAAGCGTGTGTTGTCATCATTCTTTCAATTTGGGGCCCGACGTGAAGGCTATAAATCTGAGGGTTGATTTCAGTTTTGGTTTGGTTTGTTTGAGTCAAGTCTTTCAATCATTTTTAGTCTCGTAACTGAGTCAGTTTTTAGTAAGTTTTTAGTTCTGAAAATGAGTCAAGAGTCTGGTTTTGGTTTGTCGAAGTTATTGACTCCATAGCCCAATGGACGAAAGGCACTGACTGCTTTCCCAGAGATTTGTAGTTCTTGGCACCTCCAAGGAGCTACCATCCCCATTGGATCCAATGTTAGTGTCGGTATCTTCATCCCTCTGTCAGTGATCAAAATTCTCTTATTGCATTGCATATTAGGTGTCTCACTTGTCAGCTGCATTCCATTAGGAGCATGGATCATCTGACGGAAGTGGCTTTTTATACATTTTCCCTCATGTCCTTTACCTGCTGGCCCATTTCCCTTCATCAAGATCATCTACACTCACTTTTTGTCCTTAAATTTGTAAGAGTCATTTTTTAGGTTTTCAGTCCCATCAGGTCTAGGGTTTCATCAATCAGGTCTTCAGAATGCTCAATAATGGTTAGCAGGCGCATGAGGAGTTTGAATAAAGTTCTAGTATTAAAAAATTTCATCATCATATGCCTAGAAATGTATTTTTCTTCAAAACTCTGTTTTGAAGAAAAATATATTATTTTATCTTTTTATGAATAAATGTAATGTAATTTCAAGTTCTCTCATTTGTAAATAATTTCAATGGCAACCCTGGTCACCTTGTCAAGCTCCAGAAAATTCATCCCCTGCAAAGAAAACTGCCTAAAACAGAGTTTAAAAAAAGGTTTCAAAGGTAAACATTACAAAGTGGGTTTTTTGGAGTGGAAAATTAAAGCCTTTGGTATATAAGTCCTTTTCCATGTTCAAAGGGCTCATTTGAATCCAAAAGAGCAAGAGAAATTGGGAGCAAGCTCGTGGTCACAAAATCACAGCGTAGTCGTGCAAGTCTGTGGGCGCGGCGCATTGGCTGAGTGGCGCGGCGCATAGAGCCAGCGCGACGCATTGGGTCGGCCTCCACAGTGCAAGAAATACACCAGCGCGACGCATATAACCGGCGCGGCGCATTGGGTTTGTGGCGCGGCGCCTAGAGTTGCCAGCTGTTTTAAACACGATTTCATTCAAAACTCAAATTTGCTCAGCTGCCTCCAGTCCAAAGTAAGTCAAACGATCCTTCCAATGCCATAAACGTGTGTCTTATGATTTTTATGAGGATTTAATTGAAAAAATTTCAAACCCTACTTCCTTGCTCAATACATCATAGCCTAGGGTTTGTAAACTGGTTTTTGTGGTCTTCCCTCCCTTATCTTTTATTCCTTCACTGTTTTCTAGTTTCATCAACCCTTTTCCCTATTCCCCATATCCCTAAAATTCATTCACCCCTATCCCAATTCCCATTATCCAAAATCCTAGCTACAAAGTTTCCAAACACCAATTGCTATCCCAAAATCCTAGAGACTATCCCTAAAACCCTTCAATTCCCCCAAATTCCAATTGGCAATATTCCCAACATTCCCCTTACCCTCTCCCTCCCTATTCCCTCACACATTTTCATACATTTGGCAACAAAAAAACCAAAGACACCTAAAACTCTTCATACTCATCTAAGACAACACAAACTTTGGCAAAAATGGAGACAGATTCCTCTTATGACAGAGATGAAGGAACACACAGTGACTCTACAACCGAATTGCATGCGCCAAGGACACCTCACAAGAGTGGTAAACATGTAAGGGAAGAGCCTACTTACATTGATGAGCTACAAGCCTGCCCTCTTGCTATCACATGTTTTCAACAACAGTCTTGTTATCAGTTTTTTGAGATGGTTGTTAGAGTGCAGTACCATCATGAGTTGGCTAGATTGTTTGTGCTTCATTTACATAATGGCCAAGTCACTCTTGTAGGTGTGACATTCACCTTGACACCTGAATCTATCTCTCTAGCAACTGGTACTCCAAATGTTGGAGAGCAATGGAATAAAAGGAAGCAAGTTGACAGGGAACACTATGAGCCATACATCAAGCCTGGTTTTTTGAGACAACTCAGCAGATTTTTTCCCTTACGGTACCTGAAAGATTCATACGCTCCTTTGATGAAGCTCATAATCAAATATTTCAGCTGTGAGGGTCGATTTTCTCGTCTATATGCCTATCACATTAGATTAGTGATGCACTTTACTAGGGTGAGAATGATGAACCTCCCCTACTTCATGTGCCGAAATATTGAGAAGATGACCACCCTAGTGCCAAAGAAAACTCCTAAGTAGCAGTATAACAGTATCTATCATTTTGCACTCATCAAAATTGTGGTTATGCATCAGCTTGGTTTGCAGGACATTTCATGGGAGGATTTCATTTCTAATGAGTTCTTCACAGCTCATCAAGTGCCTCCGGAAGCTTTTCATGAGACAGGTGAACCTTCACATCTGCAGGAGGGTCATGAGACACAAACCGCTAGTGTGTTGGTGTTTGTCACCTATCAGAGGGGCACTAGAAGGTTATTTGCAGCAGCCAAGCGAGTATTATCTCTACTCGGGGTGGAATGGGTCTCGCTCCCTTCATCAGCAGTGCAGGTACAGGACAAAGGAAAGAGGCCAATACATGATGATGGGCCTTGAGGAGGGCAGGAGACAGATTTCATCCTCATTCAGGATGATGACACCAATTTGGGCTCACCAAGCTCAAAGCTTAGAGAGATCATTCGGGAGCAATGGGTGGAGATAAATACTTTGTCCCTCAGCCTACAAAGATCCAAGTGGATAATCAAATACCTTGAGCAAAATAACAAGCAGCTAGAGGATCATCAAACCATCATGGAGCTGCAAAACATATGAGAGAACCGGCAACCCGCTAAAAAGAGCAAAACCAAGATGACATCACTTGAGCAAGAAATTGAATTTGATCGCGAAACATGGCTTGAAAGGGTAAATATGCATTTCAAGAAGCTGTTGGAGAAATCCAACAAAGAAAATAACATGTTGAGGCACATGGAAAATCATTATTGGGCGAGAAACCATGTTTGCAAAGCAAGGATCAAGATCTTGAAGACTAAGTTGAAGAAGGCCTCAAAGCATCGGAAAAGGCATGATAGACTTCAGATTTTGGCCAAGGCTTCCTTGGCCCAGCATAGCACATAATGGAGGACACTCAGCCCAAATTTCAAGAAATTTGGGACACTTTTTGCAAATTTTGAATTTTTGGCCTAAAAACATACTTTTCAGCTCTATGCGCCGTGCCACTTGGCGCGTGCTTTTGATGGGGGACTAATTTTGATGAAAACTCTACATTTTTGGATTTTTCATCAAAAAATATGCATGCCTACCTATGGTCAAGAGATTTTGACAGGTTTTGGGCTTCCAGAAGGGTCAAAAACACCCCAAAAATGACCTTTCTGCTCCTTTTTTGACACACAGGAAGCAGTGTTGGGAGATCTCAATTTTGGAGGGGAAAATGGAAGCCACATTCAGAAATTCCACTTGTGTTGGAAATTAGACAGGCATACCTTTCCAACAAGCCCACTTGGAGAAAATTTTGACACCGGGAAAGCTTCCAAAATCAGCTGCAAACTGGCGCGACGCATTGGAGGTTTTTGCTCATTTTTGACCCAGAAACTCTGTTTTTCGCCTAGTTTTTGATATTTTGACTTTATTACTTACATATTTCAAACTTATGATGTAATTTGATGTAATTTTATGGATATTGATGTAATTTTGTTAAATTTTCACTCATGAAGGTAGATTCATCCATCAAAAGGTGATTTGCAACAGAATGAATCAGTTTCCTAGTTTATAGAGGCAAGTTGTCCCACTGCCTACTTTCTAGTTCTCAATTTAGATTTTGTTGGAATAGCTCCTAAAATTGTGATCTCGACCCCTAGAGGATGGGGATGAGTTATTGTTTGTCTATATCTTGTGGTTTTTCATTCATTAGCATGGTTGGACTTTTGGGAATGCTTTGAGCATCATTGTACATTCATCTCTGCATTTTTGGCAAAGGAATAGACCAGGGTTTGCAGCACTCTATGGGATTCATGTGAAATTTTGTTTTGATAATGTGTTCCTCTCTGTAAATTTAAGTCTCCTGGTGTTTTATGTATACCATTATCTCTCTTATTTCTTCTTAAATTAAGCAAACAAGGATAAAGGTAGAATTCATTAAAAATTGTAGTGCTCTACCTAGGGTTTGTTTAATTTTCTATGTTTTCAGCTGTTTGGAGAGGATCCCTGAAATTTTCTTGCCCTCTTCAACTCCTCACCTCTCTCAACTCTCCATTTATTTCAAATTTGAAGTGTCAAATCAATTTCCTACCTTGCCCCATTCAGATCTCTACAAAATTGAGCCTCATTTCCCAGACCCAAATTTTCCTTTCCTCTTGAGCCAAAAAAATATTCATTAAATTCAAATAAAGACTCTTTTGCATATATACCTAGCCTAAAATTATTTTTCATGTAAGTCATCTCAAGCCTCATTGATCATTTTTGCTGAGATTGACAAGGAGAGAGCCCTCTCCCAATCTGGTAGGGCTAGCTACCAGGTTAAGTGTGGTTTGATGTTACCCTAGATTCTGCCTTTCTCAGCCTGAGGTAGATTTAGGCCATAACATAGTCTTGAAAAGTATTGAAACCATGACCTCCTTGAAAATAATTGAAACCTTGACCTTGCATAGAGAAAGGAAAATAACCTAAGGAAGGGTTAGAATGAGGGATGTGACCGCTTCCAAAGGGAAAACCCTGAAAAGATGTTGAACCACTATCCATGGAAGACATGTTGTGGAGACAGCAGATGAAGTGATGAAAGGAACTGTGGGAATTTCACTTGAAGGCATCCCAAATGAAAATGAACCAGTGTAGGAAAAAAAATCTTGGGTGCCCCCACTCGAAGATGGAATGGAGGTAGAGCCAAATATTGCAGTACTAGGAGTGATAGTTGATATAGAAATTGTACCTCCTCCTTCTACTGAACGAGGAGTATGCACACTAGAAGTACCCACAGTCGAAATAGTGTTCCCAGCAAATTCATCGAAATAAAATAAGGAGAAACAAGAGGGATTTTTTTCCTATGAATCGGGGTCCCAACGTATAATATAACACCTGAAAAATCAAAAGCAAGAGGTGAAGAAGGAGTAACTAGAGGTTCAGAAATCTCTTTGACCTAAAATTCTTCCAACGAAAAAAGAACCCTAGAAAGCAGTGGAGTACTCTTCTCTAAATCATGACTAACACTAGGATCACCCTGTGAAATTATATCCCTAAGCAGGGGGTCACTCTCTGGTGCGTTCGCTACTACTAATTGAAAATCACCAGCAGAATTTATCCTACGCCTTCTAGGAGAAGGCTTGGCACTCACAAGAGAAAGCCCACGATGCCTCCTAGATTGACGAACTGATCGATCAACCAGTTTTAATTGTTAATAAAACTTATGCATACCAAAAAATTATAAAGCTATGGAAGTCTAGGAGCAGATAGCACTCTCTAAAAATGTCCCTAAATATTGAGCCAATTAGGCAACTCTCAGGTGTTTATACTACGGGTGATTATGACCGGACACCAAAATATAAGAAAGCGTATATATAAGGACCTTCCAAAAATAGTATGGGGTAATTATGCGCCAATCCTTCTAGTGAAGGTAACAGAAGCAGTTATGCTGGCCTCCAGATAAAATCCTTTTCTGGTGCAAGTACCCAAGCATCGCAAAGGGAACCCTCCAGAAGTACTAATGAATGTTATGCAAAGTCTGCCTCAGGTACCACGGTTATTGCCCCCTGTAGTCACCTATGTGATACCTAGGAATGACCACTAAAGTCACAAGTTTGTATCGGAAGCCAGGCATAATAGTCTTTGGTTGGGATCTAACAAGTAGGAGAGGGGGTATCTCTCTTCCCTGCTTTCACTCGCCCTCGTGCTTGACTCTCTTTTTAGGAGAGCTTTCTCGGACAACTTAACGACATTGGGTTTCACTCTTTTAATCAGCTTCTAAGTTTAAATTTAGAGTGGCCTTGGAGAGTTAACTCTCCACACACCTATTCCAAGGACTTAATGACCTAGACTAGTTGATGTATTTAATGAAAAATCAAAAAGATTCTAGTTCATTTTAGATGTTATCGCTTGATTTTAAAGTTTGTTCGTTTAAGTCAGGGGTGAAATGGAGGTACAACTTATGGTGTTATGGATGCAAGAAGGAATCAATAGAAACCTAGCAACATGAAAAATGAAACATTTTCTTCAATGAAAAGATACTTCTACAAAGGAAACTACGATCAAACTAATGAAAAAAAATTTGTTTCTTTATTTTTCAAAATACACACTCACACAATCAAAATCTACAAAAGACTAAAAATGCTTATAGTGCAACTATTCTTATGCAAACTACCAATGCTTAATGCAAGATTGTAGGATTACTATAAAGAACAAGAAAATGTGTTTCCCAATAAAGAGGTTTGAAACTTGACACAAAGAAAGGAAAAATTCAAAGAAGAACTTCACCCAACAAAGATGCCAAACACTTGATACAAAAAGGGGCAAATTCAACCAACAACTTCTCCCAAATCCATACAAATTTGAACAAATGACAAACTTTGCACTTGCTCAAAAATGAAAAATAAGCCTTAAAACAAAACCAAAAGAAAAATAAAATGCAAACAAAGATGATTTTTTGTGTCTTTTTCTTTTTAAGGAAGCAAGAAATTCTTTGAGAAAGCAAAAAACTACCCAAAAACTCAAAATCACCAAATTGAGCAAAAAAGGCCTCAAATTCCTTAAGCCATCAACATCATTTTCATGACAATACTTAATAAGTGGAAATATGTTACCCACTCAAAAAAATTACCTGATCAACAGAACAGAACTCCAAAAAACAAGGAAACTCCAAGAAAATCAAGAAGACTCTACAAGATTGCGAGAAGCACCTTTCTCAAAAAACTAAGAAAAACCAAGCAAGCCAATGAAAGAAAAGACAAAGTGAAGCAATAAGAAGGCTAAGCATGAGAAAATAAACACTAATTCACTGTCTTGAACACTCAAAAAAACCAAGAACTTCAGCAAGAATCCCTAGTGCCAAACACAAAACTAAAACTTCACAAAAAGCGCAAACCCTAGGTTGACTAGGTTTTTCACCAAGAAAGAGAAGAAATTGATAAATTCCAAAAAGAAACACTTTCCAGGAACATCAATGATTAAATATAAGTAAACAAAAACAAGAAAAATGCTTTACTGGACCCAAAATATAAAAATTCCATTTAAAACTAGCATTACGCGGCTTGACAATGATCAACTTGTGTGTATATGTGACTATGTACAAGGAAGCACACGTATACACGTGTTTATTTGGACCAAAACATGTGTATACATGAATGTGTAAACTGGGAAGTGCGTATAAAAAGGGTAGTAAAGAAAAAAATTAAAAATCCAAGTCTGATCCAGAAGATCAGAACTTTTGCCTGGATTGACAATGAACCAAAGAAGTTGGAAAAGTGAACAAATCAAACAAAGAACCCAGATCCAGAGAGAAACAACCCAAACTAGGAACTACACGGATGTAATCCCCATTGGAGTTGCCAATTATGTTACGGGATGAAGTACCTTAGGGTTTGGGTTGAGAATTCCAACAGTGCAAGAAGCATACAACAATAAAACAAACAAACAAATTTACAGTCCTAATGCTTAAATTAGAAAAATGGGAAGAAGAGGTCGTACCCATAGGTCCTACATTTGAAGGCGATCCCGTAGGTCCTACGTTTGAAGGCGATCCCGTAGGGTTCAAACCCTATGCTTCTCCTAGTGCTTAAAAACCTACAACTCACTCAAGAAAAGCACATATAGTAGTAATAACTAAAAGCATGTTCAATATGTTAGTGTTAGATCATATAAGCTTATAAGAAAAATAATATGAAATCATTCATAATAGGATCATAATATGTATAAATCATTAAGATCATGAACATCAGGAATGGGACAGAGCTTATTTATTAATGAATGTAAATATGCGTGGAGTAATACCACCTAATTCAGCCACGGCTCCAAGTGAAATCATCCTCTGGTTCCGTCCAACCCAAGCCTCAACAATCTCCTTCCAAAGTCATACACATGGATGTCATATAAGAGGAATGAAAATATCCATGGGAGAAACAAGGTTTTCCACAATTTAGGAAGTGCAGGAGCCACAGGGATAAATCAGACTTGATCAGGGACTAAATGGCTATAATATCAATACCTATCTCTCTCTCCCCTTAAGGTATTCCCATGAGGTGTATTTATACCACCCCAAATTAGTTGTTTCAGTTGGGATACAGTTAGGCCACGGGCTTCTGTATGTAGGCTTCCAGTGTAACTTGTAAACCCTATCCAAAAAATAGTGAATTGTATATTTTTTCATATTTCAAGTTATATACGCAGGTTGGGTATAACTAGACCTGTGTGTGCACGCGCTTTTGAGAGGGTAGAGTCGAGTATGGAATTCAAAATAATGGTTTTTTAGGTAAAGGACCAAGTCTGAAGGGAAAGGGTTGCCCAAGGCCATGACTCAGAGGATCAAATATATAGAGGTGGAAAATGATTCTATAACACTTATGTGGAAGAGTAAGCGCCTTTAGGAATCTCTTCATATTAAAAATATAAGGTATATTTATATTGTGAACCTAGGATGAATGTGATGGAAATGTTGTAAGAAAAGACATGGTGCTTGTTGATATCATGAAACCCTTGCCATATGACTATTCCTTTGTAATTTATAGTGCATGTAATGAAGAATTCATATCCATACTTTCCAACGTCAAATTTACCTAAACTCTGACAATACATTTAATTCACCCTAAATTATTGATGTAGATGGTCTTATCTATTATTGCACAACTCTAAAATATATTTTCTAATATTTCCAAGTCAATCTCAAATTTTCATGATTGACTTCCCTTTCCACCCATAAATTTCAAAGACCTCTTCTTTTTCTCCAAAGTCGAGAATATCTCTAATGAAATTTTTCTCAAGAAATCTCTTCCATAGAAATCCTTGTTTCAAGGATCTCCTTCTCTGTTTGGATTAGACAATAGCCACCCCCATATTATAACCATGTTAAAAAATATTTCAACAACATTGTTTGATCATTGGATTTTTTTACTATGAATTTTCTCTACTAGGGTTAGGGATATGGGACAATAAATAATAGTAGGTCATGTGACTGAGAATTTTGACCCATTTTTATGGTATTTTATCACTACTTCCCCCATTAAGACTCCAATATTTACACATAATTGTGCATCTTCTTCTCAAAAAATTTCAATTTCACTTTTAGAGATGATATGCATCTTCCATGGATAGTCTATTACATATTTTACATGCAGCAAGATTGTGTCAATTTTATCCGGGTGTGTGAGGTTATTAATAACCTAGAAAAAATATTTTTAATACCACCATTGTACTCTTCTTCCACATTCACATCAATTTCCTCATTGGATTCACTATCTTATTCATTTTCTTCTTCAAAAAAATATTTCCAATTGGATTCAAAGTCTTCAAATTCTTATTCCTCTGCATTCCCAATTGGATTTTGATTCGGAATCAAATTCTTCATCTCCAGCTTCTTCTTGTTCACTTTCGTCTTCACTTTCTTCATTGGATACCTAGTCATATTTATTTTCTTCAATCTCCTCCTCACTACCTTCGTCACTTTCTCAATTGACGATAAGCTTCCAATTATCATTCCAAAATTCATTCCCAGTTGTTTTACCAAATTACAAATTTTATCTATATCTTTCATCCTCTTCTTTTATTTCCACAATTTAGGAACTTGCAATGGAATAGTTTGGGAGTTTGACTATGATGGAAGACGTTGGATGGGTTTAACGGTTTAGAGAAAATGCACACATGGAAAATGAGTGAGAAGAGGAACGACAACTTTGTGGTACAAACATATGGAAGAATGCAGTGACTAAGTGGGTACATGCCATAGATTATATAACTTGGTGGTTTAAGGGATTTAACACACAGATTGGTTAAGAATTATAGTCTAACATCAAATGGGGTATAAAAATCACTTTTGTATTTCATATTTTCCAATTTAGAATAAAAATAAATGGATATATAAAATTAAATGATGATTTCCATGAATAAATATTTTGGTCCTTATATGCTTACAATGAATTTTCATGTAAAATTATGATTTTATGATTGTACCTTTCACTATTTATATAATATTTACGTTATAACCCAAGTTACATTTTATTATATTTATTTATGCATTTTATATTCATTCATATTATGGTCATGGTGAATGTTGAATGCGTAGAATACTTCGCATTGTTGGAAATACTAAGAGGGGGGTGAATCAATATTTCTTTTCAATTGTTATTTTTACCAATTAAGATTCTCCACAATTATAATTAGAAAATAAATAATAGGAATTATATTAGTAACAAATGAGGACACCAATCCTATTCTTACAATATTTTGAGTACAATGATGTTTGAGGGCTCCAACCCTTCAATTCACCAAGCTCCAACCTATTGCCAAGTTGGAACTTGGGCTTTATGAGGCTCCAACCCTATCTTTCTCAAGGCTCCAACCTTGTTTTTAGAGGCTCCAACCCTAGGGCTCCATCCCTTCATATTTTTAACAAATAGAATGCATGTAAGACTTACTTCATCAGCTAATCATCTTCTCCACAAGACTGCTCCAGGTTTTCAAAATGCCCACTATCCAAAAGCTCAAACACTTCACTACCAAAGGCAAAAATTTCTTTCACTATTCAAAGTTCCTAATACTTTAACCAATAACCTTCACATATGTTCGAGCCTTATATTACAGTCAGAAGTCCGATCTCAACATATGTATCGCTTAACTGATCCTTCAGCATTGGCTACTTCTTCAGCTCTCTTCAAATGATAATCTAAACAGGTATAACCCTTCTCAACCTCCACAAATGTATTTCATTTGTTTTATTACCACAGAAAATACCCTTCGAGCCTCCACACTATGGTTGCATTACCATATCAATTTCAAGGTGTAATACCACAATTCTGAATTTTAATACCATTGGACCGAATTTTGACACTTCTTAACATAGGTTCGAGACACTATTATGAAGCTACTCCAATGGTATGAGCCCTTATATCACTGGTATGAGGCTTTAACACAGGTCTGACGCATTTTTCTGAAGCTACTCCATAGGTTTAAGCCCTTATCACTAATATGAAGTCTTGTAGGTGGTCACTGATCCGAAGTCTCAACTAGTCTGAGTTGTCAAACATGTGCCTACTATCCTCCTTCCATAAGTCAGTGATGAGGTCTATTCAAGTTTCAGTTCATAAGGACAGACTGAGGTATGGAAGGTATCCACCACAGAAAAATAACCATGTTTGAGACTGTAATTGTTGCCATAAATTCGAATTATGGAGCCACCCAAAACAGGTCTGAGTTCTTCACATATTATCAAAACTTCAGATTTAACCTTAAACTCTTCCTTCTCGACCTCCTTTAGTTCACGAGTTGTGAACTTCTCTTGTGTAATGCTCTGAATTTATCGTCAACAAAATGGATGATATGAAATGAAGTATTATACTTTTATTTATAGTGATTTTCGACTATAAATGAAGGGATATGTCTCATGGTGGGAAAGCCAACTTAGACAGGTAGGTTTAGGTCGTCTAGGGGAAATAATATGTTATAACATCTTAAAAATTAATTTTCTCTTAGACTAATGGGAGTTAGAGGATGAGTAAGGGATCATTGGAAAGAGGAAAGTGCCCTCTACAAGCTGGTGAAGGATTCATTTTAATATGATATCTTTAAAATGTTAAAAAATAATTTTCTTTATGATTGTTCAAGAATTGTAGTATAGACCTTGGGGTTTCTTAGGATTCTTCATGCAAAAGGTCATTGGAACTACGATATGGGTTATGGAATTTTCATTAGGGCTCCAAGTTTGGCCTCTGACAATCATCCATGTCATCATGACCTTAAACAGTGCTCATATTGACATCAATGACAATTATTGACAAACAATCTCCCCCTTTTCCATTGATGGAAATATTCTATCTTCTTCCAACATTTTCTCCCCCTTTGACATCAATGGAAAATGGGGTGTCCAAGTAATCCCCCTATCAAGCTGCATCTTGTCATGTTTCTCCCCCTACCATGTTGCTCCTACCTCTGTCAATGTGTTTTCTTAATGTGATGCAAGAGCAATGACTCCCATATTTTTGCGAAGATATTCAAATGCTTCTCGGGGTAGGGGTTTTGTGAAAATATCTGCATTTTTTTATTTTGTATTGACGTGTTCCAATATGATATTCTGCTCTACAACTTGTTCTCAGAGAAAGTGGTATTTGATTGGAATATTTTTTGTCTTTGAGTGAATTATCAGATTCATTTAAATTTTGATGGCGCTAGTGTCGTCACAATAGACAATGATTGGTTGATTAGTCTTTATGTTGACATATTTCAATGCTTCCTTCATCCAAAATATTTGTGTACAAAAATATGCAACAGCTATATATTCGGCTTCAGTTGTGGAGAGAGATATAGAATAGTTTTTTTTCTAAGCCAAGATACAAGGCAGTCTCCCATGAAGAATGCATTTCCGCTAGTAATTTTTCGATCGTCTAAGCTTCCAGCCCAATTAGCATCGGTGTAAGTTGTCACAGTAAGAGTTGGGCTTTTGGGATACCATAGACCAAAATTGGGAGTGTCTTTCAAATATCTAAGAAATATTTTCATGGCCAAAAAATGGGATTCCTTAGGAGTTGATTGAAATCTTGCCACCATTCCTACTTCTTGCATAATATCAGGTCGTGAAGTAGTTAAGTATAGAAGAGCTCCAATTATTGACCTGTAAATAGTTTCATCTACCAAAGTGGATTCATCATATTTTTTAATTTGCAATTTTTAGTCATCGGTATGCTCATAGGAGCACATTCTTCCATCCCATATCTCTTAAGCATGTCTTTAATATATTTTGCTTGGGATACAAACATACCTGCTTTAGTTTGAGTTACGTGTAGTCCAAGGAAGTAATATAGTTCACTAATAATAGACATTTCAAAATCCTTAGACATATTTTGAGCAAATTCATGACTCATCTCATCATTGTTGTTGGCAAAAATCAGATCATCATCATATATAAGAGTGACTAGCAATTTATCTTTGTCCATCTTCATGTAGAGATTAGTTCCAGGTACCCATTTTTTGAAGCATTTTTGTTGTAGATAATGATTCAATATTGTGTACCAAGCTCTAGGAGCTTTTTTCAATCCATATAATGCCTTTTTCAACTTACATACAAAGTATTTTCCTTTTTCTAGATCAAACCCTTTTGGTTGCACCATGTAAAATTATTCCTTTAGATCACCATTTACAAATGTTGATTTCACTTCCATTTGATAAAATTTTAACCTTTTTGAACAATAAAAATCCAAAAACATTCTTATACTTTCCAAACGAGCTATTGGGGCAAAGGTTTCTTCAAAGTCAATTCCTTCAATTTGTGAGTATCCCTTATAAACAAGCCTTGCCTTATTTCTGATGATTTGTCCATCTTCATTCATTTTGTTTTTGAACACCCACTTGGTTCCAATTATATTTTTATCTTTCAGATGAGGTAAAAGTTATCATGTTTCATTATTTTCTATTTTAAACATTTCTTCTTCCATAACTTCCACTCAATGAGGGTCCTTACTAGTTTGAGAAAAGTTTTCTGGTTCTACCATGGATAGTAAGGAAACGTCATATTTTCTTGGTGCACTTGTCATCCTTCTTCGATTTTATATTCCATCATCTACATTACCAATAATATGTTCTTCCAGATGGTGTTTTTGGAGGAATTTTACTTTTGATGGAGTTTTAGATGCTTCCTTTTGATTTTCTTGATCCTTTTCTTCCTATGTTGACTCTTCTTCGAATTCTTCAAAAATATAATCTTCTTCATGAACTTCAATTCCCTTTTCTGGAAGTGATTCATCAATATTTACATCAATGTTTTCTACTACCTTTCGTAGTCGATTATTGTAATATTTGTATGCTTTGACCCTTGTAGAATACCCAAGAAATATTCCTTCATCAACACAAGA
This sequence comes from Pinus albicaulis, assembly GCA_034641835.2. NCBI lineage: Eukaryota > Viridiplantae > Streptophyta > Pinopsida > Pinales > Pinaceae > Pinus > Pinus albicaulis. Next base: position 192,108,972 of record CM076577.1, read on the forward strand.
ATCAAACATTCCTAGTGAGTCATCATTGATCTTCATAAATCATTTTCTTCCAAAAATTATAAAATATTTCACTAAAGCAAGTCGTCCTTTCCATCATTCATATATATTATTGTCATTATTTTGTCTTATTTGAGTTGTATTCAAGGTATATATTGTTGTCTTGAATGCTTCTCTCCAAAACTTGGCCTGCAAATAAAATGCTAGTAACATCGTTCTTGTAATTTCTTGTACAATTTTGTTTCTTCTTTCCACAACTCCATTTTGTTTAGGAGTTATAGATACATATATTTCTCTTTTGATTCCATGTATTTTATAGAAATCATTGAATTCCTTTGAAGTGAATTCTCCTCCTCTATGTGTTTTAAGACACTTGATTTTTTATTCTTTTTCAGTTTCTACAAGAGCTTTGAAATTCTTAAAACATTCAAAATCTTCGGATTTGAATTTTATAAATAATACCCACATCATTCTTGTATAGTCATCTACAAATAGAGAAAATTACCTTTCTCCTTGCAGATTTGGAGTTCTGGTTGGTCCATATAAATCTGCATGTATGATCTCCAAAGGTTTTCATGTTGAGAACTCCTTAGTATTGAAGCAAGTTCTAGTTTTCTTTCCATGTCTACATGGGCCACACACAACTTGTTCTAGCTTTAAAAATTTTGGAATGTCCCTCATTGCAATAGTTTAGATGATATTAACCAATTTTTCAAAGTTTAGATGTCCCAATCATTTGTGCCATAACCGGCTTTCACCTATTCAACTCATATAGAATTTTTATTCTTGAATTTTACTCAAAATGTATACATTATCAAGTTTTGAATTTTATAAAGAATACCCATGTCATTCTTGTATATTCATCTACAAATAGATCAAAGTATCTTTTCTCCTTGTAGAGTTGGAGTTCTAGTTAGTCCACATAAATCTGCATGTATGATCTCCAAAGGTTTTCATGTTGAGAACTCCTTAGTATTGAAGCAAGTTCTAGTTTTCTTTCCATGTTGACATGGGCCACACACAACATGTTCCAGCTTTACAATTTTTGGAATGTCCCTCACTGCACTTGTTTAGTTGATAGTAACCAAGTTTCCAAAGGTTAAATGTCCCAATCGTTTGTTCCATAACCATCTTTCATCTGTTCAACTCATATAGAAATTTTCTTCTTGAATTTTATTCAAAATGTATACATTATCAAGTTTTCTTACTCCTTTTCCCACAAGTTCTCCTGAAGAGGATTTTCTTATCTCAAAATTTTTAGTACTAAATATAACATTATGTCCTTGGTCACAAATCTGCCTAACACTTAGAAGATTCTGTTTGAGCCCTTCCACCAACAATGCATCTTGTGCTTTTCTCTTTCCATTAACTAGAGAAACTGTCCATTTTCCGGAAATTTTAGCAAATCCACTTCCAAAGGATACATTTCCATCCTTTTTGTTTAATGAGATAAACTTATTTTGTTCACCTATCATGTTTATTGAACATCCACTATCCACAAACCATTAATTTTCATCACTATGTGCACAGAAATCTAGGCAACATTTATCTGTAGTGGGTTCCTCCTTCAATTCTCCCCTTTTTTATATAAATGGAAACTTTTGTGCATCATGGCAAAAATCGTTGCATTTTGAACATACTAGATCATACTTAGTGTTATAGCATCATTTTTCACCCTCAGGTGATTCATGATTGTCTTTATGGCTTTGGGCACCCATTCCTACAAACTTGAACAAATTCATTAAAAAACAGTGTTAAAATTCCCATACGCGGGTATGCCCAGACTTTTCCGCGTGTATACGCGAGTCCACATGTACTTTTCCGTGTATGCCATTAAAACCATTAAAAAATATATAAATTCCCTATTTTCGGACTGGGTTGATGGTTACTCCAGTAGTTCAACCACCCCAGTACGTGGCCAACTGTTTCCAACTGACTGAAACTACTTTGAGGGACTATAAAAGCCCCTCATGTGCATGGCCTAAGGGAGAGAGAAATTTTATAGACATTATACTCTGTTGGAATCCCTAATTCAAGTCTGATTTCCCGTGCCTCCTGTACTTTCCCAGATTTATACAGGAAACCCTTGTTTCCTGGAGATGTTCATCCTTTTATATGCCATCTCGAGTGCACAAGTCTTGAAATTTTCTTAGCGAGGCAAGGGCGGGACGAATCCAGACGCGTCTGCTCGAAGATCGTGGAAGGATTCAGGTGATCTCTCCACTCTTTATTTCTGTACATGCTGTTCACAATAATGAAGAACCATCTTGTTCCTGAACTTCTGTGTTAGTATCTATTTGTATATGTGAAAAGATTGATTATTAAGCAGTTATTATCGTTTATATCATATCTCACATGGATTACACTAATGTTTAGGAGAAATATATGCTGTACAACTAGGTTTCCGTGCATGTTCTTTCTTGTTTTCCAAGTTGAAGGAGGAAGAAAGGTTGCTGGGGGTTTGGACCACGCGGGATCTACATCGAATGTAGGATTACGGGTGAGTTCTGCTATCGTTGTTATCTAGTTTTTTGCATTCAAGTATGGTTGTGTGTGAGTCCTTCTGAATGGAATGCCCTGCTCTATGGAGGTTTTGACCCAACAAACCTCTAGGGTGATTTTCCCCGAAACAATTAGCCAAAGGATCAAATGAATAGTAGGTCTTGATTTTACCTTGTTCTTTTAAGCTACATGGCTTGATTTGATAATTGGTCCTAAATATTGAGCTATTATCCTTATAAGCCTTGCAATTCTTAGCTTGATGACCAAAGTTTTTACAATGGAAACAACAACGAAGAAGGATAGTTTGATACATGTTAGGATAGCCTTGAATTGATGTAATATTCTTCCCTGGAGACATCTTTCCTTCATTCCTTGGGTTGTTTTAGGTGGACCTTTGTTCTTGGTGGAATTACTTCTCCTCTTTTGGATGATTGTAAAGGATTTCAGCATAAGTTCTTTGGATTTTTTCATTGGCATTCTTCTTTGAACTTGATAATTCTCCTTTGAAACCAATTCCAATCTTATCATGTTGAGGTCTTTGAGTATTAAGGATGTTATGAAAAGTTTGAGAGCTTTTCCAACTCTTATTAAACTGATTCAACTATTTCCTTAGAGAGACAATTTTAGCTTCACATTTTTCGCATATTTCTTCTCTTTCTTTAAGTTTGTTGTTCAAGAATTCTTCCTTCCTTTTTGCTTCTTTATTTCTACTTTGAGATAAATTAACTTCTTCCTTAATTTCTCATTTTATTCAATGGCACTCATTAGTAATTCATTCACATTTCCTTCATCTTCTTTTTCGGATTCATCATCATTTGTAAAACCCATGAAAAATACTTCATTGCTTCCAGCATAGTCATCTTCTTCATCAGACTCATCATTACCCCTTTTGAGTAGAAAGGTATTTTTAGTTTATTTTTTCTTTCTAATCAATAATTCTTCTTCATTGGAGTCATCTTGTTTGGAGAAGAAAATATTCTTATTTTTTACCATTTATTCTTGAACATCCTCTTTTTATATCCGTATTCATCAACGCTATCATGTTTATGAGGACATTTTCCAGCATAATGTCCTAGTATTCCAGACTTAAAATAAATGAGAGGATACTTTCCTTTGAGCTTGGATCCTTTCCTTATATTCTTCACGAATTTTTTTAGTTTTGTTTTAGTATCAAAATCATCATTGTTATAATTACGATTTTTCCCTTTCTTTGATGATATTGAATCCTTGAATGCATCTTCCTTGGAGTTTGGGATTCCTTTTCTCATTCCATATGTAATGATAATCCCATGAAGTTCATCCCTCTTTAGAGTATCAAAATCATTTATTTCTTCTATGGAACTTACTTTGGAATCAAATCGTTCTGGAAGAGATCTCAAAACTTTTTGGACAATTGTGCTTTCTTCAATATTTTCACCTAGACCCTTGAGTGAGTTGACAACTTCATCCACTCGGAGGAAAAAGGTTTCCATATCTTATTTTTCATCCATCTTAAGACTCTAAAATCATCTTCTGAGTTTGGAGTTTTTCATTTTTTACCTTGTGATCTCCATCATATATAGCAATAAGCTTGTCCAACATTTCCTTGGCAGAATCCCAGTTCATAACTTTTGTAAATTCTAAATCAGAAATTATACTTGTTATGGAATTTAGTGCTTTGGAATTTGATATATAAACTTTCCTTCCATCCTGATTTGTTGGTGGAGTAGGTGGAACTTTATACCCATCCAAAACTTATTGTTATACTTCAGGTCCAAGAGACATTAAATAGAATGTCACCCTACGCTTCCAAAAGCCAAAACTTGTTCCATCAAATTGGGGGATTTTTCCTTAATCCTAATTTTTCATTGTGACTTAATTATCCTTCTTGCAGTTGTTAGGCCAATTATGAAGAAGCTAGCTCTGATACAATTTTTTGGAAATAATAAGAGGGGGGTGAATCAGTATTTAATTTCAATTTTTACTTTTTATTTTTTTTGTAAAGTTCCATCTATTCTATTATTGTACAAAAAATATATTACAGGCTATGTAACCAGATCAATCAGGGTCCAACGACGTTCTACCCCTGACGCAATCAAAATCAAGGTTTGGTTGGCACTGGTGGGATGCCCAATAGAGGGAAACCAACCCACCAGTCGCAACATGTTCAAAAGCATAGCTAAAAACCAAAAAAACAGATAAAGAGTCATGTTTAACAGAAGAAGGAAAAAGCAAAAAAAAAAAACAAACAAACAAACAAAAAAACAAAAAAAAAACAAAAAACAAAAAAGCAAAAAAGCAAAAAAACAAACAAGCAAAAACAAAAAAACAAAAAAAACAGACTTGAGATTACAAACTTGACAGACAGACACTAGAAAGCATAAAAAAATTAGGGAGGTAATTCCTCCAGAATCCAACAAGAATAGGGGATGGAGGGAGTACACTCGGATTCCTTGGGTTTTTCCACGTACCCAGTCATCTGCCCTACATGTAGACTATCAAGACTTTCTTTGTGCTTTGTTTTTCTGCTAGAGAGAGCGCCACTACTCTCAAGCATAGCTGCCACCCTTCCTTATTTCGCGCCCTTTTTAGCCTTGTTTTCATCTTCTGCAACCAGCCTTCCTGTAGAGGAGGTGGAGGCACCTACATATTTTTTGGACCTGTTGACATGTGCTCTGGTTATCCTGGGCTTGGGCCTCACCGGTGTCGAAGGACTCGGAGGCTTGAGGGCGGCGAAAGGTAGGGAGTGGAAGATGTTTTCTGCTTGCTTCCCTCCCACTTGGAACTGCAGCTCACGGTCATAGAAGATGATGTCCATGGCCTCGCGATCTTTTTCCAACGCATGGTTGCCTTGGGTAATTTGGTGGTTTAGCCTATCCATCGAGATTTTTCGTTGAACCTGTTAGCTCCCCGTAATTTTCTATATTGATTGAGATACAAATTGACAAGGGTAACATCAAACCAAGCTTTGGAATCCAAGGACCTAGCCTTCCTGGATTCGGAGAGGGATCTCTCAATGTGTGCAAAGATGTGTCTTGTTTATTGGTTAGGGTTGATTTTAGGCTAGATGTTAAGTGCAAGGTATTTTGATTGTTTTTGGTTGGGTATGATACTTTGATAGATTTTAGATAGGAAACATGGAAGATTGTTAATTCATTGGGCAATGGATTCTAACAAGGTCCAGATAAGTTTGTAAATGGTGTTAAGAGCATTTGCAGGGAAAGTTTACTTGGTTGGTGGATCTTTTAAGGTTATGAAAGATTTATGAAATGGACATAAAGATTGAGAACAACAAACTAATAAAGGGCTGAAACCGAATCCTTTATATACTTGTAAACTGAGGGAGTCAGAAAATTGATAAGAACAACAAGAGAATCAAAGGTATAAGAAGAACCTAATCCATTTGATTTTAGACTGAAAAAAGATAATTAACCAAGACAAACATTCAGATAAAAACATAGAAATGTAAGAAACTTATCCAACTTTCAGAGATTTTATCATCTAGAGCAGAAAAAAATTTAAGATACACAAGTAACTATAACCATAGAAAGAGAGAAAACTCTAACATCCAAAGTTACAGCTATAATGTTTCCTTAAAACAATTTTAGCTAAGTAAAGGCAAAGAGCATGATTTTAAACAGACTTCTTTGACAAACCTAGACAAAGCTGCTTTAAAGAGATGATTCCAAGAACAGAATATTTCAGTGGCAACAATATGCAGGGCTAACCATAAATCATAATTGATTCTAATTGATCTAATTTATTCAAGAAATGGACGAGCTAAGAAATTGTTAGAGAGCAAGAAATGATTTCCCTAATATATCTTAGCAAAAGAAAACATTAAGGCAGTGAAGGACAAACAGATTTAAAGTGCCATTAGAAAACATTTCTTAATCTAAATTCTTTGTCCTACTGCAACATAGCAAGATGGAAAACATAATGGAAAACTAGAAAATGTAAACAAAAGAAAACTTCACCATCAACCAAGCCTATGGATCCTACAAACAATCCTTCTACATCAACAAGCAAATCAGATCATGCATGAGTTCCAAGACATCAATTTCTCTTCAAGAGCTTCAAAGGACTATGTATTATTCCAGCATCAGTCATCAAAATCCAACATTTACAATGAGTTCTAATGCAGTATTTATGCTGCAAATGAGGAGGTGAAACTCTTCTAGGGTTCAAAATGTTATTGATTACAGAGAAAATGCATTCCTAGCCTTGAAAACCATGCAAGGCATAAGGTAATAATATCTGCAGCTACTTCTCTGTTTAAACAACTTTGTCTTAATTTCTGAGATAAATATAGGTGAAAATATTGACTTTAAGGCTTTATCTTATCTTTACAATAATTGTCCTGACAGTTTAAAATATATTCTTTTGTGTGATAACTGCTTAATTGGCTTTATGGATAGAAAGTAGGCTCAATGTATCAGTTAGATATTTCTAAGGGAATAACTGCTCTTTGTTGATGTATTCGAGGCCTTTTAGCCTAATTTTTCTTCATTTCATCACTAAACTATATTTAAGGCCTGATCTGCTTTTAGCCTTCATAATTTCACTATGCTATCTTTATCTATAATCTGCATGGTTTAAGTCTTTAATCTTCGGATTTGTGCTTTTTAACCTTCATTCTTCATCTCTGGTCTTCGTTGCTTTTTTGTGTACAAGTGGCTTTGGCGCATTGGAGGGTTTCATTTAATCAATGCTCAAGATACGCTGATCAAACCTTTGAATTCGAACCCTGTGAACTAGTTTTATTCGTGATTTTTCCCTGAGGATCGTCATCTTGGGCCTTTCTTGCCACTGCTCTGGCTTGTGAGAGGGATGGCTTATTTTCCCTTAAATCTACAACTCAACATAAAATATCAATAAATCTTGCGTTTTTCGGATAAAACTGCTTCAGAGGCTCGGCAGAGGTGAAGGCGTTGTGTAGAGGGGAATGAATGCAGTGGAAGGAGATTCCATGGTCGAAACCATAAGAAACAGGGTTTAAACTTGGTTTATGGTGCGAGAGTGGAAATACGGTTTTGCAGAAAACTGTAGGTGGTTTTCACGTGGCCAGAAGGTGGTAAGCGGTAATGGGCTAATCAAACATGATACGGGTTATAGGACAACACGTGTCCTATCAAAACCACCCATTTTGTGTTGATATGGAGCGTTAAATCATTTTGGCGGACTGAGCGCGAAAATAATTCTAGACCATTAGATCTGGGAGATCGAAGGCTGGGATCAAACGTGAAGGGAGGAAATATGTATGGGAGGAAGAAAGGTGGGACCCAGCTATGACGTCAGTAGTTTTTTCGGGTAGAGAAAAGCTATTGGGCAGAGTTGAAAAGAGGGGATAAATGGGAGTCGTTTGATTGTGAGCATCAATGGCGGAGATTTACTCGAAGAAGCGGAGATAAAATATGGAGGATGAGGGGTCAGGGGGATGGCGAAATTGCGAAGGAGTGATGACAGTAAGATCTGGAAGAGATAAATGGCTAGGATTAAATGATGAAGGAGAATGAGAAGGGTGAGGTTGACATGCAGGAGTAATGTGGGCCATTGGATGCGGGGAAATGGACGGCTAAGATTGAATCGGGGCCACGAACATCGGAGATCCGGACGGACGGGAGGAGGAAATGTAGAGGGAGCGATTGGGATGGAGCGATGCGATGGAGAAGGCGAAGTGTGATGCAGCGCAGACCATCCGATCTGAGGGAGATCGATGGTCGGGATTTTATCGGCAGGGAATTCCATCGGAGGAAAAAGGAGTGGGAATGAGGAAACGCTGAAGTGTGATGCAGCACGGACCGTCCGATCTGAGGGAGATCAACAGTCAGGATTTTATCGGTGGGGAATTCCATCAGTGGAAAAAGGAGTGGGAATGAGGAAAGGGCGATGCGTCGATGCGATGGAACGATGCGCAAACTGTCTAAGCTGGGGAGAATGAACGGCCCAAATTGAATCAAGATTTCGCATCAGCGGTGAACATTTTTAAAGGGAAAAAGTTCGCGGGGACCGGCGAAAAGCTAAAATGCCGATGGGCCGATGGGATGATGGGCCTAATGCTCGGTCATGGAGAGGGTCATATGACAAAAAAAATGGGGCTAAGGCTAAGCCGAAAGGCGCTTAAAGCCTTATGCTAAAATGAGCGGAAAATAGGCCGAAGTGAAGTTTTTAAGGGTTTTTTGAGGGGTTTTGATAAGTTAGAAAAAGGGATTTAAAACCAAATAAAGAGGATTTATAATGTTTTAAGGGGATTTTGAAGGAAATAAAGGGTAAAATGAGGAAAATGGTCTGAAAATAGTCTTTTTAGAATAGCAGGGCTTCTTTGAGGAATTTTGAATGAAGAGTGATCCTTGAGGATAAAGAACACAAAGAGGCTTCAAGAAGTCATAGATTTTGCATGAAATTTGTTTCTTGAATACTGAAAGACTTGTTTTAGCCATCATAGTATATGGAAAATTTATAGATGGCTAATAGAACCAGTTAGGCAGCAAAAAAAGTCTTCATGAGCCAGTAGCACTTCACCAAGGTACTGCAGGATTTCACAGGACTGGCCAGGGTTTCCAACTCCAGTGCATCAACTTGGCATCGTATGTGTACAGGGATGTCAGGATCGTAGCTGGAATCTTCCCTCCTTTCAGAGACATCATCATCATTATCAGGGACCTGCAACCCCAAGCATCCCCTGCGGATACATCTCATTTTTCCCCTCGGCGTGAGGGCTGGCCGGACATTGGAAAGAGACCAATGCATCCTCCTCTTCCAAACCTCACTGCAGGAGACCCTACTATGGAAGCTCACTAGGACGCTCAACACAATGGGATGATCCTTCTGATTGAAGGTGACTTTAAGGGTAAGCCTCATGAGGAGGGAAGCTTCTTGCGCATGCGTCCTGTGGTAGCTGACCTCATCTCTGTGCTCTGTGTGATGCCCCTCCTGTATCTCATTAACTCTCCACATCCCATCAGCCCACCGGTGATTTTCCAAACCAAGAAAATTATCCTCACACGCTTCAACATTAAGACATGGAGGGGGGGTAGGAGGTTATGTAGGTGGCTCACTTGTGGGAGCCATATGTCTCCTCGCATGCGCTTCGTCGTGTCATCTAACACCCGCATTCGGGGATTTTCAATTTTTATTTTTACCAATTAAGATTCTTCACAATTATAATCAGAAAATAAATAATAGGAATATTATTAGGAAAAAATGAGGACACCAATCCTCTTCTTACAATAGTTTGAGTACAATAATTTTTTAGGGCTCCAACCCTTCAATTCACTAGGCTCCAACCTTGTTTTTAGAGGCTCCAACCCTTCAAATTTTTAACAAATAGAATGCATGGGAGACTTGCAGCATCAGCTAATCATCTTCTCCACAAGACTGCTCTAGGTTTATGTAATATCCCAGAAAGGGAGAATGCAGTAATACAAAAACACAGTATAAGAACTGCAGCAAAGTAAAAAAGTAATCTAAATACACCATATAAATGTACATAATAGTTGAGCCATTTTATTATATAGGAGGTGGATAGCAAGTACAACAGTGCTCAAAATATGAGGCACTCAAGCCAAAGAGATGGCCTAGAATGACCCTGAAATGATCCCACAAGAGGGACTACACAACTGCTAGACTTCTGGAAGGAATACTGCATTGTCCCTACTACAAATGTTGGGACTGCAACTGTCGGCTAAATATAAAATGTAGATCTAGGCAGTTGTGGAGATCCGATGATGCTGAAACTTTAGATCTGGGCTTCATGATGGATACCTAAGATAACCCGGAAAGGGATTTCTAGATCTAGCAATCTAGGAAAATCACCCTCTTAGGGATTGCACATATACACAGTTGGGTATGAAGATCTGTTGCATGAACTGAAGAATAGCTGGTTGCAATAATATACAATCAGCTCAATGTAATAAGGGTTGATCCCTTCACTAGATCCTTAAACTAAAAGCTCAAGATCTAGCTCCTCCAACCTTCTCCATTGAATACAATTGCTGCTACACAACTGCTTGACAAAAATTGCACTGTCAAGGAGGGAGGATGTCTAGCTTGCTACTGGATGTTATGGTCCTGTGATTTGGCAGATTGGTAGACCAAATGACAGGGTAACATCAGACCAAGCTTTGGAGACCTAGGTCCTAGCCTTCCTGGACTCAGAGAGGGCTCTCTCTATGAAGTGAAGGATGTGAGCTTTTTCACTTAGTATACTTGATTTTAGGCTAGTTGTTAAGTACATTTGTTTGTTTTTGTGTTTGGAGGTGAAAACAGATTAAGTAGGCATCAATGAAAGATAAGTTATCAAATCAATAGGGCTATGGGGTCAAATGAAAGCCAAGGATGCCTAGACAACAGACAAGGTGTGTGGCAAGGCCGATTTAGTCAAGGTAAATGGATTATTTGGGTGAAAGTGAAATGAGATGGACATTAAGTTTGTGAAAAACAAAGAGATTTTAAGCATAAATATTTAAACAGCAAGCATTCATGAGTTAGGGCTAACCATTAATCTCTATGAACGAAACTCAAACTGATAGATGCAGAAAATAAACAATCCAGTGATACATAGAAGTATAAGACCCTCTAACTTTGGGAAATCACCTTCAGACTTTTGGGAAAACAAATAAGATTAACAAAAAAATCAGTCTATGAAGAGGAAACTCATAAACATCATATCTTGAGCTGTCGGGAACTTTGAAATAAGATTGCAAAGAATGGACAAAGGGCAAGATCGAAACAAGACCTCTTTGACTTAACTAAAACAACCAATAATTCAGAGAGAGATTTCAGAAATGGAGTTTTTATTAGCTATGAGTAAGCAGGGCATACCATGAATCATACTAGACAGCATACATAATAACCATTAATTAAACTGATAACAATTTCTTGGGGTACCAAAGAGCAATTAAGAATTCTTTGACATGACCAAGAAAGATGAAAACATTTAAGCTGTAATGAATCAGGAAATTTGAGGTACCTCCATGGGCATATCTCAAACTTATTCTTTACTGAACTACAACAAGCAAGAAGCATGAAAACATATATGAGAAACTAGGAAAACATAGCAGATAAGAGACACAATACCATTTACCAAGCCATGGAATCCTGCACACAAAGCCTCTCCATCATCTAGACAAGTAAGCAAATCATCCACTTCATAAACAAGTTTATTCTTTAAAGCTCATATCCATGTATTTCTCTTCAAAATTTCAAGTTCTGCTTCTAAAACCTCCAACAATTTACAATGAGTCTTCATAAGTTATATAGGAAATTAGTAGATGAGCTCACAAGGGCATCTAGAAGCTCATTGGCCTAGTACAAATATCTGATTTTTTCCTTGAGGCCTCACAAGGCCCAAGGCACAAAATATCTTCAAAAAATATCTATTTAAGCTAAAAATAGTAATAAAAATGACTTTTAATCTCTGACATAGAGTCAAAAATAGCTTAACGCACATTTGGATGGCCACCTTCAAAACATTGCCTTTTCAGCAAAATCCTACAGGAGCGTAGCGCGAGAAGAAATCTTGTTTTGCAGATAACTTTTGAGGGAATTCCCGATCTCGAAACGAGGCCCGTGATGGCTCGTTGGAAATATCTGGATGTCTACTTTCTAGAAATACTTTATTTTTTCCAAAATTATGCTATGAAGTTTTTCAAAAAGTGGAATTATTGAAAAAACCCAGGAGCGTAGCACCCGCTGATATAAGGGGCAGAATGTTGAAAAATGATTGTTTTTGGCCTTTTTGAGGGACCAAAATAGCTTCATTTGTTCTGAAAATTTCTTAGTATACTCCCTTAAATTTAATACATCCAAAAAAATAACTTTCATGAGTTGAGAATGCTTCTAGCAAACATGGCAGCGCCTAGAAAAATGTGCAATTAGGCCTAAAAAACACAAAAAACAAGATCATGTCAAAAAAGGCTCAATTTTGGTGAGCAAACCCCTCAAGGGTTTATAGAAGTGTGCATGGAAGCTTGAGCCAAGATTCAAAGCCAAGATATGTCTTTTCCTCTTTTTTCCATCGGGCGCCTCCTTTGGGAAGTTTTGAGCTTGCCTTGGGCAATTCGCCTTTACTCCTGGGCGCTCTAGTGACATTACTAGTCACAGCTTGAATGGTTTTCTTCTTTGTGGATTTTAGTGGTTTTTGGATTTTCCACCTTTGAAGGAGGATTCATGGCCCCTTGCCTAGGAGAGGCAGCTAGCACATGTCTTTGAGGACTCTTTTCATGCTCACTGTTTTTGTCTTCTTCATTAGGGTTTCCTTGTTCATTGCCTCTAATTTTGTCATGACTGTCTTTAGGATTGTCTTTTTTACCCTCCTCACCATTTTGAGCTTGACTGCCACTGTCTTCATTGTTCCGTTGATTTCCACTTTCACTGTTTTTCAGTTGAGTGAGGGTTTTCTTCATTAGCTTCATTGTTTTGAACTTCTTTATGTGTGCTGCTCTCACCATGCTTATTGCTTTTATGTCCTTTATGTGAGATACTTCTAACTTGAATGTCTTAATTTTCCTCTTGCATATTTCCAACTTCTTCATCACTGTTGTTTGCTGACATTGCTTTGCTAATCATCTTGTGAGTTGTTTTGATTAGTTTTAGTGACACTGCTGGTCTCATGGATGCCACTTTCATCATGTTTGTTGTATCTTTGAGGACTGCTTTGGGAGTAAGCACAAAGTCAAGACCTGCAATGTGAACCTCCTCTCCATCTAATCTCAGGGAAAATAGCTTAGTTAGGAGAGGGTAGTTAGTGACCTCTTGGATAATGTTGCAACAGTAAAGGCAGCCCACTTCTTGAAAATAGGACAAGATTGAAGGGGATGCACTGATCTCCTTAAGAGTAGTGGGTTCAAACCTATTGTGATAGCCTTTCATTTTTTGGGTGAAGGAGTTGGCATTTGCAACCATGGAGATGAATATAGTTGAAAAAACAAAAGTACTTTACATTCAATTTTTAGCATTAAGAGAAGGGAAGTGGAGTATTGAGAAGACCGAGACTAGTTAATTTACAAATGTTAGCTTCCTCTTGTCTTTTGTAGTGCAGATTAAGGAACTATAAATACTGGTTGCACAACACAGTTTAAACCAAATGATTTTTTTCTTCCGTTGGTGATTGCTTATTTTCACTCCCAATTTTATCCCACTAACATACTTTCCTCTGATAAGTTGTATTGTAAAATTCGGTTCTCCTTTGAAGTCTTCTAAGCGATTTACACTGTTTGCTGCTTTTGCTCTAGGCTGCCAGGCTTTACTATCACCCTTTTCTCTTTCACGAAGGGCCGGTGCAAATGGTGGGCAATGGGCCGGGCAAAAGGGCCGAGGGCCGGGAACCAAGTGCAAGGGTGCCGGGCAGATGTGGCACAAAAGCTGTGGGCGCTGGGAAAAAGCCAGGAGCGTCATGACCAGCCACAGGCGCGTCGCGCCCCTTGTTAATTTCTTCTTCGGACAGCTACAGGTGCGTAGCGCCTCTTCACAGGTGCGTCGCGTCTTCGAAAACCTGCATGAAAGCTTGCCCTCTGCTCATCTTTTGGAGGAGGTGATTTTTGTCAACAAACTTCGTAAGCTCTCTACTTGTCCTGCAAAAACTTATCCTTCATCTCTGTTATATCATTTGAGGATTGAAAACCTTCTTGAAATGTAAAACTTGTGTCCTGAGTATCTTCAGCACCAAGGATGAAATGCAAGCAGAGATGTGTATGCCCTTCGATTAGCCATTTAAGGGAACATGTCACAACAATTGTTTTTAGCCTTTGTTTATCATCAAATAAACAAATTAAACACATTGTCTCTGATCTTTGTTTATTACTGAAAGCCTTTTGAACATAATGTTAACACTTGGTGACTTGCGCTAATTATTCCATCTTACTTGGTATCTAAATATTCAACAGCACGTCTCGAAATATTCCTTGTCACAGGAACTTTCACTTTATCCTACAAGGCCACAATAACCGAACTATTGGAACGCTACCCACTGAACCTCCTTACTGTGTTACTTTTTCCCTACAAATGAAGTAGAAACCTCATATTGGAAACAATACAATTTCACAGTTTCAAAAGGTATTAAAGGTAGTGTTTCAAAGGTGTTAAAAATGTTGCTACCTTACACTCCATGAACTGGACCATATATGATTGCTTCTATATCCTTCCTGCTCTTAACCAAGGTCCTTTTCTTAGTATCAAAATCAACTTTCTCCAAATCTCCAGCAATTCCAATATAACCATAAAATTGCTTCTTGTTATCCTTTACATTTCCATCAGCCTGTAAAAGATATGAATCTTCGGAAAGCTTTTGTTGACTTTCATGTTGGGACAGAACCTGAAGCTAGTCATTCCTTCCACAATGGTTGTCTTCACAATATTTATGCAATCGTTCAGCCCCCTGTAACCCAGAAAACATTGGAGAGAATTTGATTTGTAGTGTGCCTTGAATAGTACTACTTCCATTTACTACCTTCATTTTTCCATTGCTGAAACCAAGTCCTTGAAGAATCTCATCCATATTTAGATTGCCAACAACATTCTCAGACCCATATTTCTTAATTTCACTGTTTTATATATGCACAATAACTAGTGGTGGCCATAGAATAAGATCTTCCTTCATGGCTCTTGCATTAGGCAATGGCAGTAATTGGTACCCTTTTGCATTATCTGGTGGTACAACGTGATTCCAACCCATCAAGACACACAAAGCCTTATGCAGGCCCAAATGTTCTGCCCTTTATCAAAGGTTTTAACTCTGTCTCTTTGAAAAATCCTTTGCTATGGTAGAAAACGAAATTTGTGCAGAAAAACTAAATTCTGGCTCTTTTGAAGTCTTTTGGAGTGGTGCGATGCTCCTGTGCACAAGCGTGTAGCGCCAAAAAGGGTCTTTTTGTAGAAAGTTTTGGAAGCCTTCCCAGTGTCGGAATTGGGCCCGGGATGGCTCGTTAAAAATATATGGAAGTATAATTTCCAAATATTCTTGATTTTTTTTATTTTGTGTTCATTTGGTTGTTCAAAAACTGACTGTCCCAACACTGGTCAAAAAATGGTGAAAGCTGGTGCAGAAATGCATAGTGTTGTTGCAGGCCACTTTTGGATGCCTTCCTCAAATCCAAATTGAGCTCATGATAACTCATTTGAAAGCTATGGAAGTCTAATTTCCAAATTTACTTTATTTTTTTCATTTGGTTTTCATTTTTTTGTTCAAAAATTTACTGTTCCAACACTGGTCAAAAATGGTGAATGTTGTTTCCAGCCGTGCAAAAAATGTCCCGTGACACCTGTATTTTTTACATTTCTCCCAAAACATGATACCTGTGTGAAAACGGAAGGAGGTTTTTGTTCTTGAGCCTATGATGGACAAAAACCTCTCTCACTTTTGTCAATTTCGTCTCTGTTTGGTCAGAAACACTGTTTGAAGAAAAATTGGTCCTGGGCGGGACACATGGTTTGTCTTGCCTATGTGCTTATTTTCCAAATTTCTCCTTGCATCCTCTGCTTGTACATGAAGGAGGAAATTTGCAAAAAAAATATTCTTAGGCCCTCTGATTATGATGAAGGAGGCCATTTTCAAACAAATCTTCTTATTCCCTCTGCTTATGATGAAGGAGGCCATTTGCAAACAAATTGTTGTTACCTCTGTTTGTTATTTGAAGGAGGTCTTTTTAAAACCACTGTGTCTTTATCCCTGTCTATCCATTGGAAAATGATTTGAACAAGCTGTCAGTGGGCCCTTTACTTTTCATGAAGGAGGCCACTTGCGAGAAAAACTTCTTTTACCTCTTGTCCAATTTTCTTATGAGACATGGTCTTGTGGAGTCTTACTGTGAAAACCATGAGTAGGTAATGCATTTCCAACTGATAAATGTTTATTGTGCTTGTCTTGGAAATAACATATTCTTAGCAGTAATCATAGCTTCATTGGTGTTGATAGTGCTTTGATGATTTTAGAGGCTAGGCTAAAGAAGGATAAAAGGCAGTTTTTCCTTTTACACCTTTCATGCAGATGCCTAGTCTGCTAGAGGCTCTCTTTTGCCAAAGACTGCCACTCTTAGCTTTATGAGACTATTTTTCAGAGGTGGCCCACATGTTTGGAATAAATGAAAAAATGCCATTTTGAGTTGTTGGATGCAGACATTTCCCAAGCTTTGTATCTTTTGCCATAATGGGGGACTTTTTACCTTTTTGGTGTTTTGACTTTGCAGGGAAGGAATCCTGAAGGCCTTTTTTCTTTAAACTCTGTATTCTCCCTGATTTCAATAGTGAAATGTTACTGCTTGAAGTTTTATCTTGAAGTGTTTCTCTTTCTCATAATAATTAGAGCCATTAATATTAACACCCCTGCATAGATGCATTGTTAAGATAGCTTTGATCTTTGGAGTTTCTTCTTGTAGTGTCATGATGATAATACCTGAAATTTCAGTTGATCTTCTTTCTTTGGACATAAAACCTAAAAAACTCTGCTTTTTTCTGAATTTAAAATTATAAGCTCTGCTGAAAAAATACAGCGACCATTTTAGTGGTGTATGACCTATGGATAGACAAAGGATTTGTTTTGCCAGAAAATGAGAAATGAAGGTTGACTGATGTTGAAAACGGGGTTTTTGGCTTAGAGACAATTTTGTCAAGGTATTTTCCCTAAACACCACCACCTAGACTTAGATATTTTTTCATAGATTCTGAAGAGTTACTCAGGCATAATTAGGTCATCATATGACAAAATAATCAGTGAGAGAGGGGGAGACAACTTTTCCAATGTTTGACAGTGAGCTGTGTGGAAACAGGGAGATTTTGATAGCATAAAAACAAAGCTTATGACAGCTATAGACAGGGAAGGCTTTGCTGAATTGTGATAGGACTTGAAAAATGAAGACCATTCCCATCACAGGTTGAAAGGGAGGGGTAGGAAGACAAAAATTTGTTTGAGGTGTTTTCTAGATGACAAATTGGCATATTGAGATTAGCTTCTAGAAAACCTAGACAAGGGATCTAGTCATCAAAACAGGAAAAAATATTGATGACTAACAGTGGCTCCATTTGGGGAGGGTAGCTCATTTTCAGGAGGTTTCCAGAACTGTAGAACTCAAACTTGTGAAGACCAGTTCCTCATCCATTGGTGCACATTTCTCTTTTCCTTGATGTTATTCCTGAAAATGATGTTCTTTGAAAAATTTACAGCATGATTAGCATCAACCTTATCTCTACCTACACAGCTATATTTCCTAGCATTTTTTCTTCTTTGGGTGCACTTGGTTTGGCAAACCCTTGACATGATATTTTTGAAAAAAAGAAAAACTATCTAATTCTACACTTATATCTTCTAGGAGTTCAAATTAAACTGATGAACTCCTTTATTTCTCTACCTATACTAGATCAACTGTCAAGATTAAGCTGTTTGACAGGATTTCATTCACTAGACTAAAACATGAAATTGAAAAATGATCAAATCAGGATTAGACAGTCATATTTTTCATGTGTCTGTGGCATAAAGACAAGATGCACACAAATGATATTTTCGTACAAAATGAGATTTAGAAAAATCGGGGCTAGGATACATAGTTTGTTTTTCATCCCTACTTTCCTCTTTGGTTTTGTTTTGAGCGTGTGGAACCAGTATCTTTTCCTAATCTAATTTCATTGATAATTCAAGCTTACACAATTTGACTATCACTTCTTCCACTAACTTATCAGCAATCACTTTAAAACATGTCCAGTTATGATTAGGCTAGATAACTGAACAAGATATCTTTGGAGCACTAGTAGTGGCATTTAGACTTGCGCACTTTCAGCATGACTATTTTTTGGGTATGGGGTTGTACCATTGCTTTAGAAACTGCCCTCTTTTTCTACTTTTCTTGTTGTTTTTGAATTTTTGTCTCTACTTTTTCTTCAAACAATCTAGGACCAAAAAGATGCTCACAAGGCTAAGCTTATTTTTCATACTTATCTATCTATCCTAATCTAACCTATACACAATATCCATTCATTTAGTGAAATCTCTCTTCCAACAAAGCCAATCAAGCAGATGATTCCATGAGGGATTTTGTTTTATCTTTTTGAGAGTGCTGAAGAAATGAAAAGGCCACTTCCACCTTACTTGTTTTCGAACGGTAGTGCCTAAAATTTTTCTCACACTTTGCAACAGATTGTTCTGGGAGGAATACAATACTCCTTCAGATTTCTCAAGGAAAACAACAAATGGGTCTTGGAATAATACCTCATCTAGAGGATTTGATATATAAGCTTCATTTAGGACTACTCTTTCTTCCACTTGGCTATGTTTGGGACTCTCTTGGGAAAGAAACTCTTCCCCTTGCTCATGATCACTTGAACTGTTAGAATCATCATATATTGTAGTGTAGTCCTCTTGCCAAGCTGATGTGCTCTTATTGAGTGGGATGGAATCTGTGTGAAGGTCATCATGTTGATGAGCAGGGATACTCTTTGGCAGTAAATCCTCTTGAGATGGTGGTGCAACAACTATCATGTGATTATCAACTTCTATGCCTTCATCTACAATTTGAATTTCAATGGGACTTGGTGGCTGCAAATCTGACGCTGAAGAAGATTCTGTGTCCCAAATGATTTCATCAACCATTTCAGGAAAAGGTTTTTTACTTACAACTTGCTCAAGAAGTTCTTTTTATTCTCCAATTTCAACATCAAAACTGAAAAACTATTGATTCCCAATCACATTAAGGTTATTGATGATGGGCTGATATGAAGTGGAGCAAAGGTTCAGTGATCCTTCACTTACTTATGAACTTTCAAGGCTTCCCTCATCAGTGGCATAGGTGGCATGAATTTGTTTAATACTTTTTTGAAGTTGATAAAAATTATCTTCCTCCCACAAACCAATTACTGATTGCTCTGCAAAGTTAGTTTCCATTTGAAGGATATCATCATCATATTGATCAAACTTTGGAAACTCATCAAAATAAGTAGTGTCACCAATCAAACATATTAGATTATCAGTTTTTTCTTCTTTGAATTGATCTACAAGTTCACTTTCTGATTTATGGTAGATGGATTTAGTAGGAGAAAGAACAAGAATTTTTTGTTTACATGAAGGCTTAGAGGGTGGTTGTACTCTCAACATCTAATCTATCTCTTCTTCAGTTAAAGGAGGAGGCATTTTCTATTTTCTTTGGATTGGGCAACAATTTTTTTCCTTCTAGAGAAGACTGATTCTGAGGTTGGATATCTTCTTGAGCCTCATCTAGTAGGGGTGATAAAACATCACTTGTACCTTCAGAGAGATCTTGTGGGTTTTCTTCTATACCTTGATTGATTCCTTCCTCAACTAACTCATCTAGGTTGTCATGATAGTTATCTTGAGAATGAAATTCATGAATTGATGCTAAGAGATCTTCAAGATACAAATTATCTAAATCGTCCCTATCTATAAGGTGTTGTATGAGATCTTCAGATTGATCACAACAATTTTCAGCTAAGGATAGAGATGGAAAATACCTTATATAGTTTTTGTAAAATACCTTGTGGAAATGCTTTAAAGAAAACAAGATGTCAGGTTCTAACCATTCATACCAATTTATTGCCTTACCTTTTAGTTTTTCCATGAGAATTTTCATAAGATAGTCCTCATGCCATTCAACTTTTAGCCTCCATATATGTATATGAAACTTGATGAGATGTAACAAGGGGTCATCAAATTTTTCATCTTGAAAAATAGGCAGGTTTTTCATCTAATCAATTTAAGGCATTTTGTGTGGGAATCCAGGGATATGATCTCTGTTCATTGGAGCATATCTCCTTTGTATCCTTGGATCCATATTTGTTAATCAGAAAGTGTCACTGCGTCTTTTCAACCAATTTAGAGTTCTCTAAGAGTGGAGTCTTTTGGTCTATTGAGGGTTGTGGAGTCGCCAGGTGGAAGGTTTGAACTTTTCTATCCACCATCAGCATGATTGGGATTGCTCAATGCATTCCCGGGAGATTTTATAAGGACTAGTGGAGTAATAGGCCTACTGGAGGCTAGTGGAGTCGCCAGGTGGATGTTTTTAGTTGTTTTGAGGGTATATGTGTATGGTCCACCACCAATACTGACAAAAAAACAATCTAAGAATGTTTTGAGGTTTTTCTGGTTTTCTTTATGTAGCCCTAAGCTTTATAAGAGTGTTCTATAGCTGAATCATCATTTTTCTAAGATGGTGAAAGAGCTAGTTTCTACTCTTCAAACAACACTTAAGTTTTCTAAGTTTGACTGAGATCTTGAGAGGTCCTAAGGGATAACTAGGATGTTTTGACTCAAGGTCCCACCATGATCGCCATTTATGTTATAGAGCGGTGGGAAGGATCAATAGGATAGCATGCTCAATTCGACAGGGGTTTTCCGTGAGTCTTTGAAAGATATTCAGATTAATATGAACTCAGAAAGGTCCTACCGTGATTTCCATTATGTTATGGTCACGTGATTTGGCAGATTGGTAGACCAAATGACAGGGTAACATCAGACCAAGCTTTAGAGCCCTAGGACCTAGCCTTCCTAGACTTAGAGAGGGCTCTCTATGAAGCGAATGATGTGAGCTTGTTCGCTTAGTATATTTGATTTTAGGCTAGTTGTTAAGTACGTTTGTTTGTTTTTGTGTTTGGAGGTGAAAATCGATTAAGTAGGCATCAATGAAAGATAAGTTATCAAATCAACAGGGCTATGGGGTCAAATGAAAGCCAAGGATGCCTAGACAACAGACAAGGTGTGTGGCAGGGCCGATTTAGTCGAGGTAAATGGATTCTTTGGGTGAAAGTGAAATGAGATGGACATTAATTTTGTGAAAAACAAAGATATTTTAAGCATAAATAGTTAAACATAAAGCATTCATGAGTTACGGCTGACCATTAATCTCTATGAACGAAACTCAAACTGATAGATGCAGAAAATAAACAATCCAGTGATGCATAGAAGTATAAGACCCTCTAACTTTGGGAAATCACCTTCAGAATTTTGGGAAAACAAATAAGATTAACAAAAAACTCAGTCTATGAAGAGGGAACTCCTAAACATCATATCTTGAGCTTTCAGGAACTTTGAAATAAGTCTGCAAAGCATGGACAAAGGGCAAGATCGAAACAAGACCTCTTTGACTTAACTAAAACAATCAATAATTCAGAGAGAGATTTCAGAAATAGATTTTTGATTAGCTATGAGTAATGAGGGCATACCATGAATCATACTAGACAGCATACATAATAACCATTAATGAAACTGATAACAAGTTCTTGGGGTACCAAAGATCAATTAAGAATTCTTTGATATGACCAATAAAGATGAAAACATTTAAGCTGTAATGAATCAGGAAATTTGAGGTGCCTCCATGGGCATATCTCAAACTTATTATTTACTGAACTACAGCAAGCAAGAAGCATGAAAAAATATATGAGAAATTAAGAAAACATAACAGATAAGAGACACAATACCATTTACCAAGCCATGGAATCCTGCACACAAAGCCTCTCCATCATCTAGACAAGTAAGCAAATCATCCACTTCATAAACAAGTTTCTTCTTTAAAGCTCATATCCATGTATTTCTCTTCAAAATGTCAAGTTCTGCTTCTAAAACCTCCAACAATTTACAATGAGTCTTCATAATTTATATAGGAAATGATTAGATGAGCTCACAAGGGCATCTAGAAGCTCATTGGCCTAATACAAATATCTGATTTTGTCCTTGAGGCCTCACAAGGCCCAAGGCACAAAATATCTTCAAAAAAATCTATTTAAGCTAAAAATAGTAAGAAAATTGACTTTTAATCTCTGACATAGAGTCAAAACTATTTTAACGCACATTTGGATGGCCACCTTCAGAAAACTACCTTGTCAGCAAAATCCTATAGGAGCGTAGCACCAGAAGAAATCTTGTTTTGCAGATAACTTTTGAGGGACCACCAGATGTGAAAACGAGGCCCGTGATGGCTCGTTAGAAAGCCCTGGATGTCTTATTTTTGGAACTAATTGATTTTTTCCAAAATAATTCGGGGAAGTCTGTCAAAAAGTGGAATGAGTAAAAAAACCCAGGAGCATAGCACCTACTGATATAAGGGGCAGAATGTTGAAAAATGATTGTTTTTGGCCTTTTTGAGGGACCAAAACAGCTTCATTTGTTCTGAAAAATTTTTGATTATACTCCATTAAATTTAATACATCCAAAAAAATAACTTTCATGAGATGAGGATGCTTCCAGCAAACATGGCAACGCCTAGAAAAATGTGCAATTAGGCCTAAAAAACAAAAAAAACAAGATCATGTCAAAAAATGCTCAATTTTGGTGAGCAAACCCCTCAAGGGTTTCTAGAAGCATGCATGGAAGCTTGAGCCAATATTCCAAGCCGAGATATGTCTTTTCCTCTTTTTTCCATCGGGTGCCTCCTTTGGGCAGTTTTGAGCTTGGCTTGGGCAATTCGCCTTTACTCCTGGGCGCTCTAGTGACATGACTAGTCACAGCTTGAATGGTTTTCTTCTTTGCGGATTTTAGTGGTTTTTGGCTTTGCCACCTTTGAGGGAGGAGTCATGGTCCCTTGCCTAGGAGAGGTAGCTAGCACATGTCTTTGAGGACTCTTTTCATGCTCACTGTTTTTGTATTCTTCATTAGGGTTGCCTTGTTCACTGCCTCTGATTTTGTCATGACTGTCTTTAGGACTGTCTTTTTGACCCTTCTCACTGTTTTGAGCTTGACTGCCACTGTCTTCATTGTTCTGCTAATTGCCACTTTCACTGTTTTTCAGTTGAGTGAGGGTTGTCTTCATTAGCTTCACTATTTTGAACTTCTTTATGTGTGATGCTCTCACCATGCTTATTGCTTTTATGTCGTTTACGTGAGCTACTTCTAACTTGAATGTCTTCATTTTCCTCTTGCATATTGCCAACTTCTTCATCACTGTTGTTTGCTAACATTGCTTTGCTTATCATCCTGTGAGCTGTCTTGATTAGTTTTAGTGTCACTGCTGGTCTCATGGATGCCACTTTCATCATGTTTTATGTATCTTTGAGGACTTCTTTGGGAGTAAGCACAAAGTCAAGACCTGCAATGTGAACCTGCTCTCCATCTAATCTCAGGGAAAATAGCTTAGTTAGGAGAGGGTAGTTAGTGACCTCTTGGATTTTGTTGCAACAGTAAAGGCAACCCACTTCTTGAAAATAGGACAAGATTGAAGGGGATGCAATGATCTCCTTAAGAGTAGTGGGTTCAAACCTATTGTGATAGCCTTTCGTTGTTTGGGTGAAGGAGTTGGCATTTGCAACCATGGAGATGAATATAGTTGAAAAAACAAAAGTACTTTACATTCAATTTCTAGCGTTAAGAGAAGGGAAGTCGAGTATTGAGAAGACCGAGACTACTTAATTTACAAATGTTAGCTTCCTCTTGTCTTCTGTAGTGTAGATTAAGGAACTATAAAGACTGGTTGCACAACACAGTTTAAACCAAATGATTTGTTTCTTCCATTGGTGATTGCTTCTTTTCACTCCCAATTTTATCCCACTAACATACTTTCCTCTGATAAGTTGTGTTGTAAAATCCGTTTCTCCTTTGAAGTCTTCTAAGCGATTTACACGGTTTGCTGCTTTTGTTCTAGGCTGCCAGGCTTTACTATCACCCTCTGCCCTTTCACGAAGGGCCAGTTCAAATGGTGCGCAATGGGCCGGGCAAATGGGCCGAGGGCCGGGCACCAAGTGCAAAGGCGCTGGGTGGATGTGGCACGAAAGTTGTGGGAGCTGGGAAAAAATCCAGGCGCGTCGCGACCAGCCACAACTGCGTCGTGCCCCTTGTTAATTCCTTCTTCGGGAAGCTACAGGCACGTAGCGCCTCTTCAGAGACGCATCACGTCTTCGAAAACCCGCATGAAAGCTTGCCCTCTGCTCATCTTTTGGAGGAGGTGATTTTTGTCAACAAACTTCGTAAGCTCTCTACTTGTCCTGCAAAAACTTATCCTTCATCTCTGTTATATCATTTGAGGATTGAAAACCTTCTTGAAACGTAAAACTTGTGTCCTGAGTATCTTCAGCACCAAGGATGAAATGCAAGCAGAGATGTGTATGCCCTTCAATTATCCATTTAAGGGAGCATGTCACAACAATTGTTTTTAGCCTTTGTTTATCATTAAATAAACAAATTAAACACATTGTCTATGATCTTTGTTTATTATTGAAAGCCTTTTGAACAGAATGTTAACCCTTGGTGACTTGCACTGATTATGTCCATCTTACTTGGGATCTAAATATTCAACAGCACGTCTCAAAATATTCCCTGTCACAGGAACTTTCACTTTATGCTTACAGACATAATGGAAATAAAATAGCTAGGGTGCTGGTAGCGAATCTCTAAGAAGAGATGTGGTGGATACAGACCTCTGAAATGGGTTACAATGAGGCTCGAGGGCCTATTTATTATTGAGAAACAATGGAGAAACTGAAACGTCCAAAAACCTAACTCTAGAAGATGAAGCGCCAAAACTGTGGGTCCCGTTTGGGTAAATTGGTGTTTCAACTTCCCGAGGACGTAACTTTGGCATCCGATCTATGTTTGACGCGCTCAATAGCTCGTTAGAAAGATATATCCGAGGAGTACAACTTTTTATGTGAGCAACATCAGTCCATGGACCCATGTTGCTCCCGGTTTTAACAAAAAACGTCGTTTAGGGCCTCAAAACAGCTCCGGAAATTCATGACCCGAAAAACTACTAAAAGCAGTAAGTTGTGTTGTAACTTAAAAATTGAATGAACTAATGGTGGGGGTTCAAATGGAATAGTTGGGTGGCCACCAATATCCACTTGGATCATTAAGGCCCCAAAACGGCTTCGGGAGTGCAGGACCCAAAAACCTGCTAAAAATAGTAAGTGGTGCTGAATGTGAAAAGTTGTAAGAATTGATGGTGTGGGTCCAAGTGGATTAGGTGGGTGGCCACCAATATCCACTTGGATCACAATCCTCCTTCATGATAGATATCTACTATCTACTTCTTCTTTTGATGCAAAAGATGAAGTGCCCACAAGCTGAGACAAAGATCATGCTCTGATACCACTGTTGCATTGTCCCTGTTGTAGATGTCGGGACTGCAACTTCTGAAAAAATATAAAATGTATATCTAGGAAGTTCTGGAGCTCCGATGATGTTGAAACTTTATATTCGGGCTCTATGATGGATACCCAAGATAACCCAGAAATAGATTTCCATATCTAGCAATATAGGAAAATCACCCTCTTAGGGCTTGCACATATACACTACTAGGTATGCAGATCTACTACATGAACTGGAGAATATATGGCTGCAATAATATAAAATCAACTCAATGCAATAATGGTTTATCCCTTCACTAGATCCTTAAGCTAAAAGTTCAAGATCTAGCTCCTCCAACCTTCTCCACTGAATGCAGTTGTTGCTACACAACTGCTTGACAAAAACTACACTGTCAAGGAGGGAGGCTCTCTAGCCTGCTGCTGGATAATGAAAATCGGCTCAATAATGGTGGAAACATTGAATACAAAGTGAGGGGATGGTCCCTCACAGTATTTCTAGTTGAACAACTGGAAACTTCCTTCCTCCTTCAGATCTGCAAGACTGGACTGCGCAATCCTTGAGGGGACTGCTGTTGCATGGAGGTATGAAATTATGGCCTCAATGTCGAATATGAATATGCTACTCCTGAAAGGCTGATCTTGAAGCACAAGGTGAAATGATGAATCCTCCACCAGTGTCCAAGCTGAAGTGCTAGAAACAACCTCCACCTCTTAAACCCTAAAGCAGGAATGTGTTATTATTGAAGTTGTATGTGCATATGAGAGTGGCATGAATATGGAACTAATGCCTGATCATGAATGGAGCTCAATAGAAACCTTCCCAGATTAGGCACTCGAAGTCCCCCGTGGGTAAGGGTGGGATTCCCACTCGGGAACACCCTGTGCTAAACAGCATTGCGGACTTAGCTAAACAACATAAGCGTGCATAGAAATTTCACATGACAAATTAGATCTAAACAGATCAGAAATAATAATCTAAATCCCTCCCTTCTATTGTGCCTTCATCTTCATTATATAGATTATAAGCCTTCCATAACCCTGGCCCACCTCATAACTGCGTTGTACATGTGGCCACTAGCCTCAATGAAGACTGTGTTGTCTCTCCATGATCTCCATCATGTCTGCATTTAATTCCCACTCTCTCCATCTTGTGTGCATTAGATGCACTACTTCCTCCACTATATCATCATTAGTGCTTTATGATCTTACTTTTAATGCACTATGATCTCGGTTGACCTCCTCCAAGATCCTCATGATTTTACATTAAAGATCCATGATCTCCACTCTTCCTTCAATTAAGAAGTTGCTCCACTACTCCATAATGTAGATCTAGCTCTAAAATATCCACATACACACATCAAAAGTGGATTTTATTCATCTATGTGGTTTTTGGGTCCCTCCACCCTCTTATTTACTTAATTAATTATGAAAATTAAGAACTCTAATATTCCAATTATCTGAAGGAAAACTGGGAATATTACAGTTTTCAATATGCCCACTCTCCAAAATATCAAACACTTCACTGCCCAAGGCACCAATTTCTTTCACTGTTCAAAGTTCCTAACAGTTTAACTAAAAGTCTTCACATATGTATGAGCCTTCTACTACAATCAACAGATTGATCTCAACATAGATAGCCCTTAACTGATCCTTCAAGATTGGTCACTTCTTCAGCTCTCTTCAAATTATAATATAAACATGTATAACCCTTCTCGGCCTCCACAGATGTATTTCCAATGTTGTATTACCACAGAAAAATACTCTTTGAGCCTCCACACTATGGTTGTATTACCATATTAGTTTCAAGGTGTAATACCACAGTTTTGAAGTTTAATACCACTCGGCCGAGGTTTGATACTTCTTAACATAGGTCTGAGACATTGTTCTGAAGCTACTCCATAGTTTTGAACCCTTATATCACTGGTATGAGGCTTTAATACAGGTCTGAGCCCTTATATCATTGATTTGAAGTCCTATAGGTGGTCACTGATCCAAAGTCTCAACTAGTCTGAGTTGTCAAACGTGTGCATGTTATCCTCCTTCCACAAGTTAGTGATGAGGTATGTCTGAGTTTCAGGTCATAAGGACAGTCCGAGGTATGGAAGGTATCCACCACAGAAAAATAACCCTATTCGAGACTACAATTTCTGTAATAAATTCGAAGTATGAAGGCACCCGAAATAAGTATTTGTTCTTCACAGATACCCAAACTTCAGATTTAACCTTAAACTCTTCCTTCTCGGCCTCCTTTAGTTCACGAGTTGTGAACTTCTCATGTGTTATGCTCTGAATTGATCTTCAACAAAATGGATGATATGAAATGAAATATTAGACTTGTAGTTATACTTATTTTCAACTATAAATGAAGGGACACGTCTCATGGTGGTCAAGTTGACTTATACAGGTAGGCTTAGGTCAGCTAAGGGAAATAATATGTTATATCATCTTAAAATTTAATTTTCTCTTAGACTAAGGGGAGGTAGAGGATGAGTAAGGACTCATTGGAAAGAGGAAAGTTTTGTTTATAAGCTGGTGAAGGATTCATTTTAATATGATGTCTTCAAAATATTAAAAATTATTTTTCTTTATGATTGTTCAAGAATCGTAGTACAAACCTCGGGGCTTTTAGGATTCTTCATGGAAAAGGTCATTGGAACTAGGATAAGGGTTCGGGAATTTTCATTAGGCCTCCAAGTGTGGCCTCCAACAATCATCCATGTCATCAAGTGTAATCATCCATGTCATCATGACCTTCAACAGTGTTCATATTCACATCAATGGCAATTATTGACCAACACGTGTTTCATTGTTCTTTACCTTCCCTTCTATTGTTTTCCCCATTTTCTTTTTGTATAGCTCATAGTTTTATGATTTTTTTCTTCAACTTTCTAATGGTAGTTGTCATGTGGTGTAACTGATCTATGAAAAGCATCGTGGATTTTGTTACTTCTTTTCTTCTCCTAGTGGAATTTGCATTAGGGTACTTTTGAGGTCTAAAATGGGTCTCCTAAGCAAATTATAAAATAATAGTGGAAATAATAAAATAATATTAGATTATTAGTAGATTTTTGGCTTCTGTGATCCATCAATAAATTCTGAAGAAATCTTTCGGTAATAATCACATTATCATGAATAAAGTCGACGCGTTTCGAACCAACCAGTGTATTATTATTTTATATATATATATATATATATTTATATTTATTATTATTATTATTATTATTATTATTATTTATATATATATATTTTTTTTATTTTTTAATATTTTTTTATTTATTTTTTTAATTTTAATTTTTATATTTATTTATTTATTTATTTATTTATTTATTTATTTATTTATTTAATAAATAAATAAATAAATATATCCTACTAGTTGTTACCATTTTTAATTTTAATTTTATTGATTTAACTATTTTTAGTTTTGTTTTTTATTTATTTATTATTTGATTTTATTTGTTTTTATTTTATTACTTTTATTTTTATTTAAAATAAAAAATAATAAATAAATAAATATATTTAGTAGAATTTTAATATAATAATATATAATTAATTTGAATATTCAAACTAGCCGTTTCAAATTGTAATTAATATTTAAATTAGTAGACTACTTTTTATTTTATTTTTATTATTTTGTTTTAATTATTAAAACTAGCCGTTGTGGATTTCTTAGTCAAAATAGTCTGTTATATCTGTTTTCTTTGCATCTCCTACATCTATTTAAACTTAACGACCGATCCGATCTCTCACCTAGTCCCGATGATGAACCACACCGGTTGGTTCGAAACGCGTCGACTTTATTCATGATAATGTGATTATTACCGAAAGATTTCTTCGTAATTTATTGATGGATCACGTAAGCCAAAAATCTACTAATATTGAAACCCCCGCTTCGGTAGGGCCTTGGCAACAAATGTTCATCATTTTGAACGAGCACGCTATGCGGGTATCTAAGTTGAGATCAGATCTAACCTTTTTGAAAAGATGTAGAGATGCTTCCATTATTCCTTCTTTTGCTTTGATAAAACATCCGCTCAACATTTCGAAAAACCAGCGTGTATTTTTGAAAACTAGCCTCGCGCTCATTCGATGTGAGATCTCTAAGGTTAGAAGAAGCTTGGATCTTTTATCAAGAAAATTATTGACGTGGCATTTGAATCGTCCAATTCGATTCCATCGGACTTATGGACCAAAATTGATGCCAGTCCGCTATTAAATCTAGTCGGTGGGAGACTTTGTGGAAGGAGAAACTTTCGTTAAAATTTACGAAGCTATTTAAAAGGTCTTCTTGCGCAGATCAAGATTTGGTTCGATCGATGGCAGAGGTGAATGTCGGACAAATTTCTGCGCTTCGTTCCCGGGTTTCGTTGTCTCTTCGCGACTAATTCAATTTTTGGTGTTTCTCCCGCTTTAGATTCGTCGGATGGGGTTAAACGATTCGATTCAAGCGGCAATGATCGCCTACCGAATTCATTAATAACCGAGTGATCCATGCTCAAGTCGATTTGGTGAATTCAAGACAACGTTCTTTGGTGATTGAGAAAACCTCGGTTGGTGTGACTTCGATTGACGGCAAGTTAATAAAATTTGTGTCGAATGGAGATCGCCGCTTCTAAAGTCTGGAGAGTTTATCTAGCGGTGCCAGTGTGTTGAGAAAGTTGGTTTAGACGTTGGCGCGTCTTCGGAGGATCCGATAGATTCGCCGGTCTATCCTCGAGTTGTTCTAATTGCTCTCGTTGGCTCAAGAAGATGGGATCGTGAGTGATGATTTTCGGTCTTAACAGAACATGATGGATACTGCGACTCGAAGTCCAGCATGCCAATTCTTGCAATTCCGCTCATGCTCGATTCTGGAATTGACGTGAACGTAGGTGGAGTTTGCCGTCTTTCCGATGGATTTGGTGCGATCGCTTCTCTTGTTCCCAGCTGTTTCGATTATAGAGAATACCGCGCATGTAAGTTCGCCGTTGATGATGACGTGGGTTTAAACGCTGACGGGATCTTAAATTCAAACGATAAGTTTTCCTCTAACCCTTTACGCTCTAATAAATCTTTAACTAATTTCAAAGATGTCTATAATATTAATGAAATC
>CM076577.1:192144548-192233973 GCA_034641835.2 Pinus albicaulis
AAATTATTTAAAAATTATTATTTTATGTTCCAAATTTTTTATTGTTTTAAAATAAAATAATAATAAAAAAAATAATGAGATTAGATTATATATCTCTGTGATTTTAAGGTTTTTTTCATTTTTCCTTAAAAAGAAAATGATAAGTTTAGTTTATATTATATTATATGTTTTAGTTTATTTTCTTAAAATAAAATTTTCTTAACAAAATAAAATTGAGATACAACTTAAATTTTAAATATTCAATATATTATTATCTTTGTTTATAAGTATATTTTTGAGCTATCATATTTTCATAAATTTATTATCTAAATTTCAGATATAGAATACAAAGAAATTGTACAATCTAACTAATAGACAAAATGGTTTTTTTGGCCAAAATATGACAATATAATTTCAAACAAGATTGTGATTTTTATTATTTAAAATGTGCTTTTGAAAGGATAAATAGATTCAACACCTTGAAAAAACCGCAAAGCACTCTAACTTTGTTAATTAAACAACTTAATTATGATTCTTAAAAATCTCTACTTGATTTTGGGCAAAACTGCCCTGAAAAAAAGTGCTCCGAAAAGGATCATTTCGTCTTTTGGTTAGACTATGCACAAAATCCTGGGTCATTTCCAAAGGGAAGAGTGTTTAGATCATTTTCAGCAAGTTCAATATTCCACATACTCTAACATAACAAAAAAACTAAAACCAAGGTTTGTATAAACAAGAAGTAAGGTCTTCTTACGACTCCAAGAAATTAAAAACAAGGCTCACAAAAAAATTGAGAAGTAAGGTGCCCACATTGGGACCCAAAGATTTATCAAGGTCCTTCTTGTAATTTCAATTCTTCCTTGGACAACTTGTCAACTTCAAAATTCTATTCCCAATACACATAAGCAAATGAAATGTGGAAGAAAGCAAATTGTACTTTGTACTTTCTTGATGTCCCAAGAGAAAGGTTGTAGTAAATAATTCTGCAAGATAGGATCCCCTTTCATCCATTGTATGTGACTAAGAGAGAGTTGCTTAGTATTTGTGTGACTTTTTAAGAGCAAGAATAAGAATCATCTTGAGTGTCAAATGTTCACTGAGATTAGTTGTGGCTTGACTAATCCTGACTCAAAATGAAACAAGGTGATTTGAAAGAAGAAACACATATACCTCGAGTGTGAGAATAATCTAGAATAATGTAGAAATATGAATGGTTATGGTTTGTTGAACGAGAGTTTTATAATTAGAGTTTAGTTCCACTAGTTCAAGATTGTTGCCCCAAACTTAGGAAGATTAGATGAGTGCCTATGCTATAAATATGTAATGTTGTTGTTGAGTTAATGACAAGTTGTGTGAACTCTGTCTCACGTTGTGTGTGTTGCATTTGTTTTATTTTAGTATGATATCAGAGTGTCGGAGTGTGCTCGCGAAAATGGGTAGCATTCTTAGCAATGATTTCGTTTCCTCTACCTGGGTCAGTGTACACAATCTCCATTGACTCTCTGTGTAGTTATCCTCCTTGGCGCTTCTGCGTGCGATCGCAGCCTTGTCCAGAAACCAAAACTATTCAATGTGTTCAATAGACGATTCCACGAAGTAGACATCGTAGAGCGTACGCGGCTCCGTTTCGATCGATTATTTTGTTTCACACCCATGTGGCGCTTCTCTTTCATCCACATACCTCATTTTCCGTCTTCGCTTTAATTTGCGAGGCGGAGATTCGATCTAGTAACCTAATAGTGGTGGGGCAGAGATAGACATCATAGAGCATCTTTACTGGAACTGTTTACGTTGGCGGGCCTCGAGTTTTTTTTACAGCCATGCCCCCTCCGGGATGAGATCGTTATCCACCGCACTACCCTGGTGCTCGATATCGGCTGGGCAATCCGCCCGCCTTGCTTCATTTTATCGTTTTAAATTGTAAATTGTTGTGTATCCATTTTAAATTGTTGCGTTCAGGCGCTGTTTGAGATACGGTCGAGAAGATTGTAATCTGGAAAATATTGTTGATTGCGAGTTCCATTACTCATCTAATTTTCCACTTGCACGAATCTCTTCTTGATCATTGCAGTGAATTAATTTCTTGCAATTGAATCTGATCATTGTTGTTGAAAACAATGGCTAATCCTCTTGCCGATTCATATTTAAATGAATCCATCAAACTTGATGGCGAAAACTACGTCAATTGGAAGTTTAAGCTGGTCACCGTTCTCGAGGCATACAACCTCTGGACAATTGTCAAAGGTGACGAGCCCAAGCCTGTTGCTGCCGCCGCGATTCCAGATTGGGATAAGTGAGAAATGAGAGAAAAAGTGCTATCGCGCATGTCTATAAAGGACAACATCATTCCTCACATTCGAGACTGTAAAGGTTTGTACGGAAAACTCTAAAAGGAAACTCTTAAAGGTTTGTATGGAACTACTAATGCAAACCGCATTTTATTTTTAAAAACGAAGCTACTATCTATCAAAATGGAAGCCAATAAAAGCATCAGCAACTTTGTTTCTAGAATTAAACACTTGAGTGATAAGCTTGGTGACATTGGTGAAAAAGTGTCTAGTAACGATTTAGTAACTGTTGCTTTGAAGGGTTTAGTCCAAGACTATAAAGTCTTTATTTCAGCACTCTCAGCTAGACAAATGCCTCTTACATTTGATGAATTGGCTGGAATTCTTCTTCAAGAAGAAGAGAGAATGAAAAATTTTGAACTGGATTCAAATAACTAAGATTTAGCATTGATTGCAAGAGGTAAAAGATCATTCCGAGGGAGACCATGGGACAAGAACAGAGGTCATTTTCAAGCAAAGCAGAAAAGTATGACACATCCTAATTCCTATGTTAAGAGAAATATTGAATGTGATTATTGTGGAAAACTTGGACATTTAGCTAAAGATTTCTATAGAAGAAAGAATCATGAATCAAATCAGAGACATAGAAGGCATAATGGAAATTTCATGAACAAAGACACTTCAGTTACTGATGGATTTAAAAATCTCAAATTGATTCTTTCTGATGCTGCATTGTCTGCTGAAACTGATGATGAGACTGCTTGGTTCATAGATTCTGGTGCATCAGCTCATATGACTTGTAACAAAGAATGGTATGATAAATATTACGAGAAAACTGATGGCACACACATTTACCTAGGAGATAACAGGCACATAAAGTCCGAGGCTATGGCATAGTAAGTGTATACTTACCTAATGGACAAATGAGACAAATTCATGATGTGATGTATGTTCCTAGTATTAAAAAGAATTTGATATTTGTTTCAACTATCACTAATAATAATTTAAAAGTGGAATTTGGTAAATTGGGGTGTATTGTGAAAGATGTTCAGGGTCGCTACAGGGTTGTTTCCACAAGTACCAGGGTTGGTGGATTATATAAATTGGATGTGACGATGAAGCGGCATGTTGCATTGACATCCATAGCAACGTCAACAGCAGAATTATGGCATCACAGGTATGGGCACCTAAATTACAATTATTTATTGTTGTTGCAAAGAAAAACAATGGTTGAAGGTCTTCCTGTTATGAAGTATGAACATTTACCATGTGAAACTTGTGCACTTGGTAAGCAGCATGGAGAGGAGTTTCCCGTTCATACAGAGAAAAGACAATATGATATACTTGAATTAATTCACACTGATGTATGTGGACCTATGCAAACTAGGTCGCTTGGTGGTGCTTTCTACTTTCTTATTTTTGTTGATGTTAGATCTAGATATGCATGGGTCTATTTCATACGAAGAAAAAGTGATGTCTTTGAGTATTTTAAAGAATTCATAACTTTGATTGAAAAGAAAACAGGCATATACATTAAAATTCTCAGATCAAATCAGGGTGGTGAATATAAATCAGAAGCGTTTAACAGGTATTGTAAATTTCATGGGATCCAACAACAGTTCACAGTACCTCATACTCCTCAGCAAAATGGTGTTGTTGAGAGATGGAATAGAACACTGGTGGAGTGTGCTCGTAGTGTGCTTCAAGGTAAAAACATTTCTAATGGTTTCTGGGCAAAAGCCATTAATACTGTTGTTTATTTGAATAATCGAAGTCCCATTAAGAAATTAGCTTTTCAAACTCTTTTTGAGATTCTTTATGGTCATAAACCTAATGTCAGTCATTTAAGAGTATTTGGATGTATTGTCTTTGCACATATTCCTAAGGATAACAAAAGAAATCTTGATGCAAAGTGTTAAGTCCCTATATTAATAGTGTAGCCCCTTATTATGTTAGTGTATCCCCCCTTATTGTTATTATTGTACCCCTGTAACCCCCATATTGTTATTATTGTGCCCTTAAATTATTATTGTTAGGTCGGCTAGGATTACATTGTAGCCCACTAGGATTATATTATGGCCCCATGGACTCCTATATATAGAAAGGAGGTTTTGTAAATTGTATCATCCAAGAATTGTTCATTTATGTAATGTATTGGAGGTTGCCCCCTCGAAGTGGCTTATTTCTAAAGCGTTGATATCTCTTTTCTTCTATTTTTGGAGTAGGATTGTTAAGTTTGTTTCGCTATAACATTTTTTCTACGAAGTTTCAGAAGCTGAAATTTTTAGGGTGCGAAGCTGAAATCCTGAGGAAGATTTTCTAAAAATTTCAGAGCTTGGTTCGCAATATTTTCGGAGATATCATCTGTGGAAGTTAGGCCTTTTTTCAAGCTCCTAAACAGGTCATCGTGGCATGTTCGCTATAACAAAGTTTCTACGAAGGTTCAGAATCTGAAATTCATATGGTGCGAAGCTGAAATCCTGAGGAAATTCGTCAAAAAATTTCAGAGCTTGGTTCGAAATATTTTTGGAGATATGATCTGTGGAAGGTAGTGCTTTTTCAGGCTCCTGAATTTCATCTCAAAGAGGTGATCGTGAGAAAAGTTCAATAACTCTCTCTCTGGAGATTGGATTGGAGTGCCGTCAAAAGTGGTAGCAAGTACACGGCCTGTAGTTTCTTGGATATCAATTTCAGAGACAAATAACAAAACAGTGACACGTGGCAAGTCGTACAAGTTCGCTCTACTGAACCAGTCCATAATTAGGTCATTGTGGGAGATTGGACACAACTTTGTCTTGGAGAATTCAAATCAGGTCAGACCTGTGGCATTCAAAAGATAATTCAGAGGGCTACATTGATACTAAAATTCAAATATTGAAGTGCTGCAGTCACAGATATAATCCAATTTCATTATCAAGCTCCTTAAAATCAAGAGAAAGCTATACTATGACGCATGAAGAGGAAGAGTTGCAGTATGAGATATCAAAATTACGGTACCAAGCGCAACAAGTTTCGATCTTACGAAGAGCAATTGAAGATGAAATAGATGGTTTAAAAGCAAAAATGGAGGCTAAGTTGGATGGTTTTAAGGATCAAATAATAGCAAATATGGATGATAAATTAGTGGAAGATCACATCGAGCATCAACAACAAGTTCTCCAACTCTCAAAGGATAACCCAACTTTGGTGCAGAATCTAATGAAACAACGGGAAGATCAACATCACATCGAAAGAAGTTATGGAGCAGTCATAGAAACAAGAAATCGACAAATACGATCAATTTCAAAGTATCTCAGCAAGTGGAAGAACTTTCCTGTAGAATATTTCACATGGGAGGATGAGAATTTTATACAGAAGCATCAAGAAATAATCAAGCGTTGAGGACAACACTTGTTTGAAGGAGAGGGGCATGTTAAGTCCCTATATTAATAGTGTAGCCCTTATTATGTTAGTGTAGCCCCCCTTATTGTTATTATTGTACCCCTGTAACCCCCATATTGTTATTATTGTGCCCTTACATTATTATTGTTAGGTCGGCTAGGATTACATTGTGGCCCACCAGGATTACATTATGGCCCCATGGACTCCTATATATAGAAAGGAGGTTTTGTAAATTGTATCATCCAAGAATTGTTCATTTATGTAATGTATTGGAGGTTGCCCCCTCGAAGTGGCTTATTTCTAAGGCGTTCATATATCTTTTCTTCTATTTTTGGAGCTGGTTACACAACACAAAGTTAATCAAGTGTATTTTTATTGAGTATTGTACAGATCAGAAAGCATATAAATTGTTTGATCCCAGTTCACATAAACTGTTTGCAAGTCGAGATGTGGTGTTTCATGAGAATGTTGATAAAAGTGATACAGTGAAGGATGCTTGGCATATATCTAATGATGATCATGTCAAAATTGATATTTTGGTTAAACAAGAACATGGACAGGTACAGGTACAAGTTCAAGATCAGAATGAAATCAGCATGAGCACATCCAACAGTAGTGATTCATCACGAAAGGAAGATTCACCTCAAAGCAGGAGAATCATGGATGGTACTCCAACAAGTATTGTAGAACCAAAAAGGTCAACTCGACAAACTGAGCTTCCTGCAAGGTATAGAGATTATGCCTTGATGTCTAATATCATGAATGTTGTAGAACCAGTGGATTATGAACAAACTAAAGAGAATGAACAATGGAGAAATGTATGAATGATGAATATGACTCTCTTATGAAAAATCAAACATGGGAATTAGTTGAACTCCCTGAAAACAAAGTTCCAATTGGAAGCAAATGGTTGTATAAATCTAAATTTAAAGCAGATGGTAGCATTGATAAATTTAAGGCGAGATTAGATGCAAAAGGATATGCTCAACAGGAGGGAATTGATTATGAAGATACTTTTGCACTAGTAGCTAAATTGAATACAATTAGAGTACTGATTGCTGTAGAAATTAGCTGAATAAATCACTTATTCAATGGAGATTAACCCGATTACACATCAATTTCGAATTGCATGCATAACACATAATCTCATCTACAATTAATTGTCACATGCGGAAATAATAGAAGCGATCACACATCAAATCAATCACACATTAACTCAGTATGTATGGGGAAAGCCTATAGCTGAAAACCCCGCAGCTATTGTGTATATTATAATGGAGAAATCAAGTAACCAAACAAGTACAATACTCTTCACAAGTACTCAGTACTCTCTCATGAAGTTACTCACAATCTGACTCAGTTTTGAACAAGTCTGAGGTTCAAAACTCCCCGCCAATTGCCTTGCCTCTATTGCGCAATCATGGCCTGTATATGAAGAGGTTCAAGGTTCGAATCCCCTTCCCTTGATTGCGTAATTGTCATGGAGAATTCCTCCAAGTGTAATGCAAATCTCATGCAAAACAAATCTACCAACTGATAGCTTTACTCACCCTTTCATCTACCTCTTCCACTGGTCTCCACTGAACTGATCATGCACTGTAGTGAACTGAAGTGTTCTTGAGTTGACTAATGAGTTACTAATTAATTAATTAAATAATATTTAATTCACTCCACTCATAACTAATTGATTAGCTAGTTAAACTAATCTCAACTAGTTCAACTAAGATAAACAGAACACAACTCCACTATCTGTCTCATTAACTCCTCCAAAACTTCTGCCACTGAAGTTCAACTGAAGTCAACCATGCAAGATGCCACCAAACCCTAGGAACCACGTGATTCCTCTGTCAGTTGCATGAGCCACTTCCATGAATCGAACTGAAGTGCTCCAAGAGAGTAAACAGCTGTTTATAGTCAAAATATTATTAAGGGTAAATAATATTTGACTTCCATATTTTTAGGAGAGGCAGTCTAAAAATAGCCTTCGACCTAAAAATACGAGTCTCATCTATTTTTACCAACATGTCGCATACTTCAAGAATCTCAAACTGGAATCCCCGAATCATGCTCCGTATGTCTAAAAATAGACATAGTCTAAAAATAGACTTTGCGCCAGAATTTGCCTGCGGGCCCACTTAGTGAAGGCGACTTCATTTCACTAAGCTCCATCATCTTGCTGCATTCTCAACAATTTCCTTAGCTACAAAACATAATTGGAATATACATCAATTGGATGTCAAATCTGCTTTTCTGAATGGTGATTTAAAAGAAAAAGTTTATCTAGTTCAACCTGAAGGATTTGCCAAACAGGGACAGGAGCATCTAGTCTGCAGGTTAATAAAAGCCTTATATGGTTTGAAACGGGCGCCGAGATTATGGTATGTAAAGATTGATACCTTCTTTCATCAGAATGGGTTTGTGAAAAGCAAAAATGATCCTAACTTGTATGTTAAGAAATATGAAGAAAGAAATGTTGCTTTAATATCCTTATATGTGGATGATCTCATTATCACAGGGAGTGCTTACAAGTTAATTGAAGAAATTAAAATTCAGTGGTCTCATGAATTTGAAATGAAAGATCTGGGTGAATTGCATTACTGTTTAGGAATTGAGGTATGGAGAGAGCCTGGTAAAACATTGATCACTCAAAGTAAATACACAAAGGAAAGTCTTAAAAAGTTCAATATGAGTGATTGCAAAGCTATGTCAACTCCCTTAGAACATAATGCAAATTTGTACAAATAAAATGGAACTAAAGAGGCAAATGGAACTCTATATCGTCAGTTGGTGGGAACTCTGAACTATCTCACCAATACCAGACTAGACATTGCATACTCAGTCAGTATCCTTAGTCAGTTTATGGCTAAGCCTTCAGGGAATCACTAAAGCGTTGCAAAGAAAGTTCTCCAATATTTAAAAGGAACAATCAATTTAAGTATTATGTATACTAATGAATCTGATGTTGCACTGACAGGTTTTTCTGATTCAGATTGGGCAGGAAATCCTGATGATAGACGATCTACCTCTGGCTATGCATTTCATATAAGATCAAGGGTTGTGTCATGGAGTAGCAAGAAACAGCCAACTGTTTCTTTATCATCAACAGAATCTGAGTACAAATCTTTGACCAATGCCACCTGTGAAGCTGTTTGGTTGCGGAGAATTCTTGCAGATCTCGAAGAGGAGCAAAGTGGTTCAACATGCATAAATTGTGATAATCAAAGTGCTATCAAATTAGTACACAATCCAATATATCATGCCAGATCAAAACACATTGAGCTGCAATACCACTTTGTACGAGAGAAGATTGAATCAAATGAAATTGATTTAGTATTTTGTAATACCAAGGATAATATCGCTGATCTCTTTACCAAGCCTCTTGGTAAACTCAAGTTTGAAGTTTTTAGAAGTAAATTAGGTGTTGTAGAAAATCCATTTCTCCATTAAGGAAGGATGTGAGAATAATCTAGAATAATGTAGAAATAGGAATGGTTATGGTTTGTTGAACGAGAGTTTTATAATTAAAGTTTAATTCCACCAGTTCAGGATTGTTGCCCCAAACTTAGGAAGACCAGTTCAGAATTGTTGCCCCAAACTTAGGAAGATTAGGTGAATGCCTATGCTATAAATATGTAATGTTGTCGTTGAGCTAATGACAAGTTGTGTGAGCTCTGTCTCACGTTGTGTGTGTTACATTTGTTTTATTTATTTATCTTGCAGCATTTGTTTTATTTATTTATCTTGCAGTAAATAATTCTACAAGACAGGCTCCCCATTCATCCATTGTATGTGACTATAAGAGAGTTGCTTAGTATTTGTGTGACTTTTGAAGAGCAAGAATAAGAATCATCTCGAGTGTTAGATGTTCACTGAGATTAGTTGTGGCTTGACTAATCCTAACTCAAAATGAAACAAGGTGATTTGAAAGAAGAAACTCATATACCTCGAGCACATACAATCCCTCTCACCTAGCGCTATGGATTGACTTGAGAGATTTCATCAAAAAAATGCCCAAGGAAAGGCTTCATTTATGGGGCTTGATAATACTTGAGCATAAAGAGGTGCAAAAGAGATTTGGGGAAGAGCATTGACAACTTTAGTAACCCTAGTTTGATATCATTTTTTTCTAAAAGTGTCTTCTAAAGGGACTCTTTAATAGAAATTTTCAAGTCATTGTATTCCTTCAATTTAGAAATTATCAAGTCATTTTATTCATTCAATTTCTTTTGAACCTTGTTTTAAAAAGGAGAAGAGATCAAAAAATTATCAAATCGTTTTATTCCTTCTATTTCTTTTAGAACCGATTTAAAAAAAACACAAGAAAAAATAAAAATTTATTTTCTCTTACATAAAAATTTATTTTTTAATTAAATTATATATCAAAATTATCCAATTCAATTTATATATATAATCATACCATTAATTAAATAAATTTATAATTTAAAATTTTAATTAAATATAAATTTTAGATTTAATACCTTTATACGACATCTAATATCAATCAATAATACTCCATTAACCATTACTTCACAATGCACCACATATTATTAATCCTCATCCCAATTAACAAAACAAAAATTTCCACTAACTCACATGCCTAAGAAAATAAACCTGCAAAATTAGGCGGCAATGCTCTTAAAGCAAAGAGGGCTAATACCAAATAAAAGTTCTGCCAGCGCATCATAATTTAGGTTCGATAATAATAATAATATTATATGCCATTGCCAATCAAATAATAAAAGTTTAAATTACGAGGTTAGATGAAGTATTAACGCAGCAGCCCCGTAGAGAATGACTTCAGCATAATTAATTTTGTTCAGGCGAACAAAATTAATTGTCACCGCCATATGGTGCAATAATGTAGTCAAGTTCAACGAGGATAAAGTGATGGATTTCGGTGCTTTCCTTCATTGAGAAGTGAAGAATTTAGTGACATGATCATATTTTATTTTATTTTCTTATAATTATATATCAATGAGATTATATGCCTCATATTTAGGAGGAATGAAGGAATTTAATTATTTAATCTTATAGGTTTTAAATTTAATAAATAAAAATAGAATGAAGGAATTTAATTATTTAATTTTACAGGTTTTAAATTTAGCAAATCAAAAATAATAAAGAGTAATTTATTATATAGTTATTTAATTTTTAATTTTTATTTGTCTTCATATTTATTATTATTATTATAAAATTTTAAATTTTAATCAAGTTTAATATATATTTTTCTGTTTGAATTTGGTTTGCATCCAAGACTTCTCTAGAAGTTTAATTGTGAAATTTTCCCCACAATCAAATCCATTTAGCTTGCTACCCCATTTGCAAAACCTTAGCAAGTATTCAAGTAAAAATCCTTTATATTTTAAGTATGAGAATTTTCAGTATATATATATACTTTATATTTACTTTTTATATTTTATATTTACTTTTTCTTTTTCTTACGGTTACATGTGCACTTAAATTTACAAAAAAATTACACATCTTTCCTATCTAAATTATCACCAAACAAAATTATTTAAATCATAAATAATGTGGATCAATAAAATTTATTTCAAATTATCACCAAACAAATATTTAAATCATAAATAATGTGGATCAATAATAATTTATTTCAATCTCTGCCAAATTTGTTAGACATCTATGTGTGAGAGTGTTTCCCTCTCGACATCCCATGATTAGGTGTTAATCAACCAGAAATCAAAATATATACATCAATATCCCAAATTTGTTAAACATCTACGTGGTGAGAGTGTTTCCCTCTAAACCTCCCATGATTAGGTTTTAATCAACCAGAAATCAAAATATATACATCAATCGTTGACGAATGTAAAACACACACACATATATATAAGCGCGCGCGCAGAATTTCAATAATGCCATCTAGGAACGGGCCAGAATCATCAGTGGACAGGGCTGAAACCTTGAATGGCATAGACAAGTGACATGGGGCCAGAATCATCAGTGGACAGGGCTGAAACCTTGAATGGCATAGACAAGTGACATGGGGCCAGAATCATCAGTGTACAGGGCTGAAACCTTGAATGGCATAGACAAGTGACATGGCTTCAACCTTTTCAGTGATGGCTCAAGACAATCTTGGAGTAGGTATTTACAAAGAATCTGGTTGGAATATTCAACAGGGAAACACCATGCGAAATAATTCACCATGTAGAGCCCCTGAATATGAAGATGACAGTAATGAGATACTTTATCCTCCAAACTCTGGTTTACCCGTAAAAGAAACTTAACATATTCCCAGGAAATTGGTTGTAATGGACTGTAATGAGATACTTTATCCTCTTAGTACCTAAATTTACAGGAGGCTAAAATATATGAAATATATTGAAACATTGAGAGACATCAGTAACTGATCATTTAACTACATGCTATACTAAGGTTCAAACACAAGTTAATAGTATAGACAATACCTTTTTCTAGTCACAAATTTAATAAGAATGCGGTAGAAATTTTGTTATGCTAAACTCTGGCCCAAATTATAAACCAGCCTATATCGAGATGTCAATTAAAGTTTTGGATCAATGTGAACATAGATTTCTTATATCACCACATTCCGACAATGGAAGATAAGATTGCTGCAAATTTAAACGGAACTGACCCAAACTATCACGAAGTGGGTTGGAACCATGAACAAATCAAAAATTAACAAGTTATAATATGAAATATACATATAACAAGTCAAAATATGATATTGTTGAATATACATAAAGATATACATATAACCAGTCAAAATATGATATTGTTTAATATACATAAAGATTTAAGGGAGATCACCAATTGATCATTTAATGAGATGCCAAACACACAAGTCCATATTCACTATGGTGGATACGGAGGGTACGTTAACTGTGCAACGAATTTCAAACATTTCCTCAATTTTAAACCATAACATATATCAAGAAGAGAGATCATGGCC
Organism: Pinus albicaulis; assembly: GCA_034641835.2. NCBI lineage: Eukaryota > Viridiplantae > Streptophyta > Pinopsida > Pinales > Pinaceae > Pinus > Pinus albicaulis. The sequence continues at coordinate 192,157,131 of CM076577.1, forward strand.
TGCTGGGATTAATCTCCAAATTAATAACCAATAACTACTGCAATAGGCACCCAAATATAATAATAGGATATTTGGCGATTGATGAGTTCGAAATTGCGTACAAAATGGAAAAGATCCTACACAACTCCAAATTGCTGTCAAGTATTTGGTATCTTTGTCACTCCAGGAAATGCTGAGAGGTCGAATCAAATCCATAAACAAAATAGTGCTCAAAATTTCAACAGAAATAGAGGACAACTTATAAACCCATTCAATGAGTTCAGCCTATCCAATGTAATCATCAAATTGATGTGCATAGATGTTACCCCTATTGAAATAAATTAGCGAAACCCATTCGAATATGATATTGTGCTCTAGATCAAGATAACAAACAGGACCTCACATGGTGACAAGCAAATTAAGGAAGAGAAATTGCAACCTGAAAGTAATTGTTTGAAACTAGAGGATATAAATAATTGTCATAATGAAGTTTTAACAGTTAGCTAAGTCTGACGGCAAGAAAATCCTGCCGTGTGAACAAAAAGATCAGAGCTACAGCAGTTGATGAGTGTCGTAAATAGATGATTCAAAAGACCTCAACAGCTGTGCGTCAGTAAACTGTCTACTTCCCTGGTGCACCATACCATGTTGATCATGAGAATCGGTAGTTTGTGTTTCTGAGGACCTGCGCATCAAATCTATGGTGCCTTGGATATCTTGTGAGCTTGCAGCCTGAGAAGCTCTGAAATTGCTCCCCTGCAGCAAGCCAAATACATGTCCTCCAAAGTTTCCAATGCCACCTGCATTGGAAACAAGTGGCTCGCCTTGGTGATGTTTATCCATAGAATTCACAACAGTGGCAGGGAACCCACCTGTTGCAAGATTAGTAGAGGATTGAGAGCAGACTGTTAGTAACTTGTCTGCTCCAAAAAGACCAAAGTTGTGTGGTACTCCTTGCATCAATGGTTGGGCCACAAGAGGTTGTTCCCCTTGTATAAGCTGATCCATGGTAAGACCTGACCGCGTGGTCATATCAAATGAAGCTGATCCTGAGGCTCTTGAGACCCCGGATTGAAATGACAGAAGAGAGAGAGCACACCCAGAGTCCGAGACTCCTGATAAACCATGCGTAGCAGATACAACGTCTAAACCTGCAAGATTTTCTCCTGAGGAGGATGACAATGTCAAGGCCTGGCCTGCATGAGCCCCGGAGCTTGGCATGTACTGGTGAACATCTTGACTAATGTGACCACCAGGTACAGTCTTAGAACTCTGTAAAAGGAAAAGCAACCTGTCAGCATTGTGACGGGATACGGTACCTGCTGATACTTGCCCATCATATGATGAATCATCCTCTGCCTTCACCCTTGGCCAAACTGCTTTTCCATATCCACCAAGTTTGAAATCAATGGAATCCTCCAGAATTGAATTTGAAGTTATGCGTTGGTGCATGAATGGTGATCTATCCATCAAAATGCTGTTAAGTCGCCTGTCATCTGTTCAAATAAGAAACAGATGTCAATTTGCAGAATCTATCATCACATCAACAACAAATACAAGGCAATTACAGTTTAATTCTCGCATTAGGTTTCAAGGGATAATGTGGAACAGAAGAACAGATGAGTTGAGTTAATCTAGACATTTGAAGCACATGTTGCAGCAGTGACGTTCTCGACAAAACGGTGAGGTGATATATTGCTTTGCTTGAAATTTTCTTCAACCAACAAATCAGAGATTGGTTAACGTGGAATTGCACCACTTCCAAACAACGTAGGCCTAACTACAATGGCAGATCCACTCTGGAATCTGAACCAAGGGGCTTCAATTACATTCAGTGAAAAGTTGTGAAGTGACCCAACCCTCAAAGAAGAATATCTCTTGGAAGTTGAGAGTGGTGACAATTTTCTAATGTTCTGTGATAACCAAAGCTTATATGCGGCACTAGCTCTTTCATAGCTCTATAGTATAGAACTAACATATGAGTTTAACATAAAGAAGAACCAAACAAACTTAAAAATTTACGAAAGGGTGGGCAAAATGCTTTTCTCACTCACAGATAGAACTGTGAATGGTTATTTGACAACAACATGATTTTAATGGATAACAACATATATAAACAAGACTTGTGTCCTGCCCATATAGAACCTTTAGTTCAACCTTAAACACACCAACTGGAAGGCATTTTAGTGTGAGACAGAAGCAGGAAACCAGATAAAAAAAATTATAAATATAATTTTTTCTTAAATGTTTTAATGGCAGCCAATAAAACCTAAAAGACATGAAAACGTGTGAGCTGGCCGTGAATCAACTTCAACAGCTGAATGATATTTTTAGGGTTCATCTTACATTAATATAAGAACTTGTCCAACTAACCTCACTAAACATAAAAACAAGGAACTAGATCAACAGCACCATAAAATGTCACCATCTACCAATCTTAGTTTCTCTACAGTACCATAGAAGGCAGAAGCAAATCTTGCAGGGTTTATTGCCAGTGAGTCAGGTTGGGGCTTCCTACGCCGCTCATTGTGGCCAGCTAGACGTCTCCGACAGCTCCGCTTCCCTTCATCAAACTCAGACAAAATATGAAACCTGCATGGAAGTCGAAGAACATCATGCTCCAAATTCAAGAAGACATAATTATCCATGTCAACCAACAACTAATAAATTTTAGCACAGTGGTCTCGTTAATTAATGAAAAGCAACATATCAACAACACTGTGCCCTGTAAAGACTTGAATGCTATAAGAGAATTGTGCATACGAATCAACTGCAACAGAACCAAAATCAATGATACGAGTCCTTGTCGATTCAAACCAGTGTGCGAATGACAGAAAAAATGATGAGAAAAGTATATCCACAAAACCAAAATTAGAAAGGACTAAAACAGTTTCCTAAATGTCAGAAGCGTGTACATTAAACCAACACTGCCATATGCAATGCCTTAGAACAAGTCTGCCAAAACAAATTATCAATAGAATAACTCTATCCAAAACAGACTGGCCAAGTATGGAAATCTAAGCAGTTTTAACACTCCATAATTTGCTTCTAACACCATCAGTGTTCTACCATTAACGTTATCTCTGCATCTTACAGACAGATTTTTCTTTTTATTACCAGTGCTCTTGGCATCAATAATTACTGATACGATATCTATTGCCCTTGTAACTTTTCCAAATATAACCATATGAAGTTTCATTCCAACTCTAAAACAGACTCATTTGGAACAACGAAACATCGATCCATTAAAAGAAATCAGTCGGTTCATGTGATGACCTTTTTTTTCAACTTAGTTAAACCAAACTTCAAAGTATCTTCATGGTACATACAGCTGATCAGTCCAAAAAAGTAATAACCTTTAGGGTGTATTCTTAATGGAAAATAATCATGTCTTACATGCAACCATTGATTTATTTAATCTCAATTGGTATAAATTTACTTCTTTCCAGTTTGGTAATAACGGGAAGCACAACTAAAAATTTATAATCTGAAATTCACCCCGTCTATGATATGTTTATTCCAACCAATATTTTAGGATAAAATGATTGATTGAGATTCTGTTAGAAAACAGGAGACTTGAACAGAACTAAGCACACTAGAAAACATGTGCCAAGTTGGTAACCAATATCAACAGTCAAGCAATCAATGGGGCAGAGTTCTCCCCGAATGTCTTATTTATTATTTTATCTACCTTGGATGAGGTAGTTTTCAATAAAACAAGCACTCTCCTAATACCAGTAGAAAATATAGACCACAATATAAAGACAGTTTGGTCTGCAATATCACTTTCAAATAGTTGTGTAAAAAATCAAAATATGAAATTTTCTGACACGTATGAGACAATTAAATTACTGAATGCAGAAAGGAAAACTATTTATAATATGAACATTTAAAAGAAAAGAAAAAACTTCAGGCTCGACAAGTCATTTGGTTCAAAGGGATCACTGAATGTTACAAATATCATTTCAGGGAATATACTGCCAAGGGTCCAAAAAGAAAAATGAAATATTGGGGAGAATATCAGCTACATAAACTTGGACTACAAAAAATCAGAAAAACTTAAACAAATCAACAACCAGAGAAACAACTCAGAAAAAAAAGCCAATTTCGGAAGAAACTTGAGATATTTGAAAGAGGAACAGAAATGGGCAAAATGAGTAAAATTGTAACTTTAGGACTACAATTTTTTAATTTTGCAAAGGAGATTTGGTTAGAGACAGATCAAATCTCCTTAAGTAGCCAGAGATCTACTGCAAGGAACTAAATCGTGCTTACATTATTGGACAATGTGAAGATGCTTTGGAGAGTTAACCTAAATTCCCTGTGCGAAGCACGCATTAGGGTTTTTTACATTCACACACAGCTTGTTAATTTACAGCAGTTATGTTAATATAAGAAAAATAGCAGGCGCCAGTCCAGCTTTACCTTGAAATGTTTGATGTGATCAACTCTCACAGAGCAGGAAGGGTGGGACCGAAGCATTCACAAGACAGTCCTGCTTGAAAAGGACTAGTATGTAAGAACTATCCGCGAGATAGTTGATCCAATTGACAGGAGAGGAATATGTAGTCTGAAAGTTTCAGATTAGACGGGGAAAATTTTCTATACAGCGGTTACTAATAACAAATTCAATAAGCTGCCAATTAGGGAAACATCTCCGTCGGTAACAGAAAGCTTGAATTGGTTGTGACCCATCTATATTCAATCTAAGTAATGTTGAATCTGCGTCATTTGCTGGCAAAATAATCAAATTGCAAGGCAGAAATTGTGAATTATACTAACAACCAAACAAATCTCACATATAATAGTTTGGAGGTTTCTGTGGTGTAGATTTTGACGGCCACTAAATTGGGGAAAAGGGGGCAGGGACAGGGGGTTGGGGTGCGAGGTCAGTCAATGCCGTGAAAATGACTGAAATTTGACGGCAAGAAGAGAAACCCCAAGAGAATTGAACCAGCAACAAGGCCATGTAAAACTTGAAGCATCATAGAGAAACAAACCTGCTACATTGCTGGCAGAAGCGCTGCTCAATCCCGTTGACAGTGACCTTGGGGGACTTGGAGTGGAGCTCGCAGACCTTGTGCCGGCGATGGTAGTCCTTGGCAGCGGTGAGCTCCGTCTTGCAGCCCTCCACCTGGCAGCGCGGCACCATATGCGTTCCCTGCATCGCCGACCGCTGCTTCTTGGCAGCCGGCACGCAAGAAGACGGCGAGGGGGCCGGTCCGGGAATTGCCTTCACCGCCTCAAAATAGGTCCGCTTCCCCAGCTTTAACCCAATCGCCCCCGAATCCCCCGACCCAGCCGGAACCGCCACTGTGACAACGCCGCTATGCTGTTGCTGATCATCAGGAGTACTGGCGTCGGAGGTTCGAATCTCACCGGGGGAAGAGTAACCGTCTTCACTAACGGATTGAACCCGGAGGAAACCGGCAACAGCGTCGTGTAGCTTGGGCTCATCCCTCAGCTTAGAGTTAGCAGTGGCCTTGCGGCTACCATTGCCATTGCCTGAAAAGAGCATAAGATTCTCTCCATTATCCCATTCCCACGTCGAAGTGGGGGATGAAGTAATCTTCATGTTCAGTTAACCTCCCACTCGCTTTCTCCGATCCTCAACCGGATAACTTACAGAGAAATTGCAGAGCAATGAAGTGGTACTATTCATTCACCGCTGCAAATACACAAATAATAAGAACAAACCGCCCACCTCCTCTTCCTCTTACACACACACGCCCGATTATCGAAGTTGGAAGCGCACAAACTCCAAAACAAACAAAAACCCCAGAAAAAGAAAACAATATTAAAAAGCAGAGTAAGTCCTTTAGTCTGGGCTCTTTAGCTTCGAGCCACTGCAAAATACAATGGCAGCGAGCCGATAGATTTTAAAGTGAATGGATTTTACTGTGCAATAAAATAATGGAAAGGGATGGAGCTGATACTGACCACGGTGGTCGGGTGTGGAGTTCGGAGCTGCAACCAATGAAATCAGATAAAAATATTTTGAAAGGACAAGTTTTGCTTTAGGCCCTCCTGCGACAGAGGAGAGTAGACGAGAAGAAAGAAAAAAGGGGATAAAGATGGGAACTCATAAAACGTATTTGTCGCTCTTACTCTTAACAACACATTGCATTGTAATAATAAGGGGGAGAAACCAAATAAATATGGACAAACAGTACGAGTATTGGAGTTTCTGTAAATTACTATTACTAATCTGTTGTTCCTGTTTATATGAATAAGAAATAAATAAAGTAATGGTGTGAACAGTACGATTTGGCTCTGCTAATAATGGACCACTGCTCTAGTTTACTCCATGGGTAATTCGTTTATTTATCAGAGGAGTTAATTGCTTGCTGCACGGCCCAACCAGCAGACTTTCCTTCGTTACACAAACTCCACCACACTGTCCTCAGATTGTTCGTTTTTTCTACGGCAACGGCAGGCATGACCGTAATTCTTCCGCTCGCGCCCTCAATCATCTCCTACCCATCTCATTTTCCGGCAAATGTTAAACGTGTAACAAATAGCGTTTTTCTTTATTTTCAAAATGTTAAAATGTACTAAGGGGTTTTGGGTAGCAAGTTAACAAGTTAAGTGGGTTTGTTTGATTGTGCCGAAAATTTTGAAAATCCACAGTTAATGGTGCTTAAAACTTATTGTTAACTTTTTTTTTTGAGTAAGAAGTGATTTTGAGAGAAGTAATTCTAGAAGTGATGATTGACGCTATGGCGTGATTCATTTCACTTTTCAACTCTCTCAGCGTTACCCAATGTAATGAGCACTAAATAAACTATTCAAAAATCATGAAAAATTAGTCAATTACAACTAACTCTCATATATAAAATTGAATCCCAAAAAAATAATTCATCCCATTCCCTTTACATTTAAAAAAAAAAATACTTACTTATGTCAAATTAACCAAAAAAAAATGCACTTACCTCCCTCAAATTAACCCCAAAAAAAATCATTTTCCCATTTCTGCCTAACAACCAACAACAAAACACAGCCCTCTGCTATCCGACTTAGTACAAACGATCTTCAAAACAAATGAAGCCAACTGATTTCCTGCAACAGGATGGTCCCCTGACCTGCTTGAATAATGCCACCTGTAACATAGGGATGGTTTAACTTGTTAGGTTAATCGACTTTTTAAAGGGATACGCAGCATATTAAGTGTTATTAATGGGTTTAAGTGATAAAATTTATTATTAATAATAAATAGTTATTACATTTTAATTATATATTATTAATGACTATTTATTATTAATTTTAATAACAATATACTTTTTATTTATTGAGTGAGTTTAATGGTTAAGAGCATGTGTTTTCTCTAAAGAAGTTAGAGGTTCAAACCAAAATTTCACTGCTACACCAATCAGAGCTTCTTGTTAGAGGTTAGAGGTTCTCTACATGGGTTCAGCTCTCGAGCTTCATTTCTTCAGGCACATTGGCTTTCTCCAAGGGCATTAAAACTTTTGCCTGACTACATCTCCTCAACCCCTTGGTAACTTAGCCATTTTCTCATACAATGATGTGTGGTTTGACGGAAAGTTTCCTTGGGTGAAACCCAAGAGACTGCAGTTCAAATCTCATTGAGTATATGGCTTGCTATGATTTTGGCTCAAGGAGATGAGTCTCGGCTCTTGCTAAATCATATGGATATACGTGTCAACAACTTTCAAATACACTCCAACTTTCTAGCATCAAAAGAAGGCTCACTCACATTGGGATAGGCTTGGCTCCTGGGTCAACCCCAATCTCTCACATTAAGACAAAAGCAAAGCCTATTAAAGTGGAAACCTAGCTTTCTCCCTAGTTTACAATTAATGTTTTTTCTCAAAGTGTTTGTTGGTGATAAAATGACTCTCCATAGTACTTAATGATTTGTGCTAGTTTTTCTAAACCCAATTTCATTTGTGTAAATTCACTATATATTTCTATTTTCTTTTAAAACATATTATTAAAAAAAAGTTGTTTTGCAATTGGTCTAGTTTCTCTAATAATAATAAGCAAATAGTAAACATTAGATTATGTACTCTTGCTAAATTAACTTTTTTTTTATTGTTTCCAAATATCTTTATAATTTAAATAAATAAATAAACTTATTTTTTATTTTTTTAAATAAAACTTTTAAGTGATCATTAATCGGTTTAGATTTGATTGTAATATAAAATAATAATGATATACAAAAATATAATATTTTTTAATAAAATAATAATTATGAAATTAAAATAATGTATAATGATGAGAATACTATTGGGAAAATAAATAAAAAATTATTATTGTAATTTAACCAATTATTTATATAAATATTGATTTAAATTTATTTTAAATTAATATTTAATAAATATCTAATGCGTTTAAAATATAAATAATTTTATTATTTAATTTCATATCATGTATTAATTTCTTTTTATTAAATAATTAAAAAATATAATCTTTTTCAATACACAATTATCTTACTTTAAAATAAATTTATAAAGATTGATTTATAAAATAATATTTTTAAAAAATTGTAAAGTCTTATTAGCACAATTGGTTGAAGATGCCACTTAGGATTAAACCTCACGAGACTGTTGGCCTAGACCAGTGAACCACATATCAAATCTAATCTCTAATAAAGTCAAACAACTTAACAAACAAACATAAATATTTAAAAAAATAATAATCTTTATATTTTACCTTTAATTAATTTATTAGACGATATCTCTTTTACATGATTACTTTGAATATCCTAACCTTAACAAATTAATAATTTATAAAAACTATTAATATTTTAAATAATAATATATAACTAAACCTATATCTGTTTATAAGAAATACATTCTAAAAAATATTATAAAATATAAGTCTACATGTACACATGTCTGATCTAAAATAATATGGTTATAAAGCACCGAATACCAATATAACATCCTTTACGATTGTATGTACTTAAACGTAAATAAATAAATTTACCTTAAAGTGTTGTTTTATGTTTAATTTGGGTTTGATTTATAGATTTCGAAGTAAGCAGGTGACAAATATTATAAAATATAAGAATTCATGTATACATGTCCTATCTAAAATAATATATTTTTAACATGTTTATAATGCACGGAATACCATTATATTGCATATGATAACATCCTTTACGATTGTTATAATGTACTTAAAAGTAAATAAATTTACCGTATCCCCGATGGGGTAATACGCCGCCGACATTCACCGGCAACGGAGGAAACGTTAATCCGGCAGCCACATTTTACAATAACTTCATTTAATTACCATGTTAATTCGTTTCACGCGTGTCTTCCCGACCTTTGGCGGCCCTCGTAAAACGATCTGGGCCCTCTCTGATATCCCGCACGACATGGCGTGAGCGGGTTCCTGGTATAGGAGTGTGGTTTGACACCATCTTATTAATGGTCCAACCTCCAAGTTCTACATTTACATACACTTCTCGATCGTCACATTGTTCATTCTTTTTGTCCTTGTGGATATGGAGACCACCTCTCATGGTGGATTTGCTATTGTAGAATTTGTCTCATTAATGGTTTCATCATATGTTTTTGCGTTGATTTTGTGAGTCTCAAATAGAACACATGATCATCGTTGTGTGTTTCCTATAAGTCTATCTTCCATTCCTTCACCAGGGTTCCCATGTAGAAAGACTGGTATAAATTACCTATGTTGTTAGCAAGGTGATGGAGCTCAGGAGCCTTGTTTGTTGACAAAGTTGTCACTTGTCGCTTTGTGGAGCTGGAGTTAGCTCTAGTATGGTGGGTGCATCACTGGTTTGCGATGTTGTCTCAAGGTCATTCTCATACGTGCTCCTCCCTTCTTCCTATGCATAGAGTATGTGTTCATTTTAGTCTTTGACCACATCAGCGCTCAGGGTTTGAGGGTGGTAGTCTTTCTCCATGTTCTTTGTGTTGTTCTTGCACAACACGGGGTTTGGCCCATCTTTTGAGTTGGTTGTCGTTCTTTCCGCGGCTTCCTTGCAAAGCACATACCCAACTGGAGTATCCTTCCACTGTCCAGTGCTTGTCTGTGGGGTTTGGTATTCTGGGACTTTATCGATTTGGTTTTTGTCACTCCCAGGTATATAATGTTCATACATGTATAAGGGTTCTCGTCACCTCTCACGGTGATAAGGAGCGTTATATGGTCACTCAGTCATATGTTCGTTTGCGTCACAAGTGTTCTTTTACAATCCCTTTAACCCACCAATCTTCCATTTTATTACCCTCCTCTGTAGTCAGTGTTCATTTCAATATCTGGGTCGATTTTTTTTCCCTCTGTCATTTACTGGAATCCATTTCCATTTTTCAGTCGCAATAGCCATCTCTTTTGATTGGAAGGTATACATGGCGCCGAGACAATGACAACTAACACGTCAAGGTGGCGTGACAGGGTGACCATGGAAAATTTTAGGGGGCGGGTGGGCTAATATTCCATGATTTTTCCAAAAAAAGATTGGCCAATTTCCATTTTTCTAAAAAATGAATTTGCCCAAATTTTATAGTATAAAATTATTTTACCTAAAAAATCTCCAATATTATATATTGTATAATATAAAATAATTAGAGATCTAAACATTTTTACAAAATTATCATCAAACATTTTATAATTTGGATATTAGGTACTAGTAAGATTAGCCAAGGCTGTTCAACTTTAAGATCAACTTTTGTCCTTAAAATTTTCCCTGCTCCTAACTAACTTTTTTGAAGTTGCTCCTTTGGAGGTTAGGAAAGAAATCTTGAAGTTGGAAGTCAAGGAATTTGGCGACCGTTAATATTTTTATGATTTTGACACTAGTGGAGGATGGCTCAAATGGGTACCAAATCCTGGAAAATTTAGGAAGAGACACCTTCATTTTCTTCATTCAATCACCTGTTGTCGTCAAATGGAGACATTTCTTGGCATGGTCATCCGTGATAAGCAAGTCGATAATTAAAAACTCTTTGCAGGCCAAGAAGAAATCAAACACATCATGTGGGATATTAGATACAACTTGGACGAGATAATGGTAAAGTTCCTGAGTGGAAAGGTATATAGCTTCATACTCCTATACTGAAGCCAATGGACATGAGGAAGATGAGGTAGTAATCAACGGAGTTCCTCTCAACACTATCACTGCAAATTCAGCCTAATGGAAGAACAATTCCCATCATGTTGGCTCTCTAGGATCGACAATTATCATCTTTGACTAGTCTTTTTTATCTCAGTTCTTGTTACTATGTGTTGTGGTAAGTTTGTTGTTGTTGATGTCTTCATGTTAGTTATCATTTATCTTATGTTATTTTGTAAAGGGTGGTCGGTTTGGAACTGGAATCTGTTTGTGCGGCACCCTACTTTATGGTTCAATACTAATGTTTAACATGGCCCATTTTTTAGTATTTGGAATGGGAAATTTTGGTTTCGGAGCTCACAAAGTCATGGAAATTTTTTGATATAAAGTCTTATGTAACTCCCTTGGTTATAGATAGTAGTAAAAAAAAAAAAAATTCCATTGGTGATGTGTTGTTTTATGTTTAATTTGGGTTTTGTTTTATAGATTTCAACAGGGGCAAACGTGTTGGTGAGATGAAAGTTTTTGGTGGAGTGTTAGAGAATGAGATATTTTTTTTTTGATTGTTAGAGAATGAGATATTAATTTTTTATTTTTTTTTGGTAAGTATCAGAACTAGTAATTGGGTTAGTTTCTTAATGAAATTGTCTCAAGGATTTTATAAATATTATTTTTAATTTTATTATTTAAGATTTTATGATAATTAGAATAGTAATGAGGTTGGGTCTTCAGTGTGTTTTAAAAATGCATAGCAACAAGTAATGGTTGTCCTCATTGTTAGTTTTGCAAATGAATTATAATAAATTTTCGCTTTGTAATAAAAAGAAGAGAAATAGTGATAAAATGTATCGTTTATAGAGAGGGGAATATCTTTTATTTCTATTAAGAAGAGAAATATTAGTGTTTTGTTATTTTTTAATGTTTACCACTTGAGATATTATGATGAACCATGTTTTTGGTGAAAATGTAATGGATATTATTTTAAGGTTTACCCATTCAAAATTTTGAATTTCTTACATTATTTTAAAATTAAATAAAATTTTAAATATATTATATAGTTAATTGAGGTTATTTTGAGTGACTTGATAATGCTAAATATTGTTTTAATGGTTAACTGTCTATAAATATTGTTGCATTGGGCCGCATTCTAAAAGAAATATTATTTTAATAGTTATGAATGAGAGACAAAATGATTTCATTTGATCTTTTAATTATTTAATTTATTTTGAAATATGAATATTGTTGTATTAAATTTAAATAAATTATTTAAGCCTTGAGAATTAGTTCAACTAAAGCACTTTATCATTGAAAGATCACAAGGTGGGTGGATCTACCAAAAAAATAAAAATAATAAAAATAATAAATTATTTTTAAACTAAAATTACTTAATTTTTATTATATTTCAACTTACTATTATTATTACTACATGTAGAAAAGTATCATTACTACAAGTAGAAAGGTATCTTTAGAGAGACTTTGTTTTTATGTATGTGACTTTTTCAATTATGCATTATGTATGTGTCTTTTTCATTTACACATTTTTAAAAGTAATGTTCATGTAAATAGAAACTCCATCATTACATTTTTAGTATTTAATAGGCTTCATTAAAGATTATTTTAAGAGAAATTTTATTATTATATAAATATTTTTTAATAAAATTCATAGTAGAAAATTTGTTTGTTTGTTTGTTTGGTTTTTTTTTTTAAGTTATACATATTAATTTGGAGAAATATAATTAGTTTAGATTTATTTAACTAATTACTAAGTTCTAGAGAGATTAATTCTCTTTTCACTCTAAAAGAAGTTTGTATCTCAAATAAATAATCTTTTTTTGCTAAATGAAAATAGATCTATACTAATTTAATTAATAATAATTATTATTATTATTATTATTATTATAATATAATTTGGCCAAATTAAAATATTTTATTAATGATTATAATTATTTATTTATTTATTTTCTATTTTGTTTTTGTTTTTATTTTATATTATTTGACAAGTCAAAATGTTTAACATAACACAATAAGACATTCTAACATTACTTCCATATCGACTTTACAACATTGCTTCCATATCTATTTATGCAAATATACATTACTTCCATACCCATGTCATGGAAGTATTAAAGGAGCAAAAATAATAATAAGAAAACAAATATTATATAATTTATTTTTTATCTAACGACCATAGATCAATCTTAAGTACTAATTTAAAATGAGCAGAGAGAGGGATTAAATTTCTTTACATGCAAACTTTTTTAGAGTGCAAAATACAATGTGTTATTTTTCATTGTTTAAATTGTATTTTTTTTTATAAGTTTGGTAGTTCCTCCCAATTTTTCTATTAGATTAGAAAGAAAAGAAGGTTAAGTTTAAATTGTATTTTTGAATCTAAATAGAATACATATGTGGCTAAATAAAAATTTTAACTATTATTTTTTTTTTTTGTTAATATATATGAAGTTGATATCCACATAAATTAGTTAACATAGAACTTCAAATAGTTTATTTAAATTTCTAGTTGAAATATTTTTGAAAAATACAAGATTTAAATATCAGATTCACACATTTTTTTTACTTCTAATTACTTTAGAACGAGAACATAATTTTTTTTTTTTATTTTTTTTTTGAAGAGACAAGTATTGATTGATAAACTTATACATCTCCACCAATACATCCCAAATTTCAAATAAATTAATATTATTATTTTTTTTTTTTGGGGAATTTGGTAGGGCCTTCTATTTTCTATTTATAATACCGAAACAGGTTACAGAATTATAAAACCATTCGATGGCCTCAACTTGCCCGGAGGAAACCAGGTCTGTTGGTCATCTCAGTGCTTTGAGAGCAAACCAAAATTGGAATGTCTTCATCTGTCTATGTGCATCATCAGCTAACTGTTCTATAACATACTGCTCTACTTGCAGAAAATAAAAACTTAGACTATACAAAATTATATATTTCATAAAGCATCATAAAAGGAACCATTAAGTATCTGAGGAGGAGACAGGAGCCGGGGATTTTCCAGTAGGCCTTGGCATTTCCACTTGCTGGATTTGCTCGAGCTGCGTCTCAATACGTCCCACACGGTCATCAACTTTACTAATACGGTCAGTTGCCGGTCTTGCATGTCTTGAAGCATGGCCTTCAAATTACAATTTGTTTATAATAATAATAATTAATGGAAAATAAATTCAGAATTTATTTACCAAAAAATGATGTCTAAAACGTCTTTATTCAATTATAAATAAATTTAAATATTGAAAATTAAAACAATTAAAGATTTGCTGAACACCGGCCCAAATTGATACACGCCAAACCTGCAAAAAAAACTCTTGGATTCGACACCATTGCGAACGGGCGATGGGAAGATGTGGGCACTAGGAGGATAGTCCACCGACTACAAGACACGCCTTGTACCTTTTAATGGAGAATTCTGCAGTGTGAAAGAAATGGCTCCACATGCTTTGGAGGGGTTGGTGCCGATCCCTCTGATCCACCTCCACATGTTTGGACTGAACAGAAATCACAATCAAACTTTCCTGAGCCTGCAAATATACCCTGGATGATTGATACAAATTTTACTAGTTAATAATGATATGTTTGGACTGAACAGAAATCACAATCAAACTTTCCTGAGCCTGCAAATATACCCTGGATTATTGATACAAATTTTACTAGTTAATAATGATGGTTGGTTTTAGTTAAAGAGTTTGTGTTGGAGATATATTGATTTTCTCAATGTGAGATATACCAGGAATGAGTATTGATATTTTTTTTTGGTGACGTGAGATGTATTATGAAATAAGTGTTTTGATGTTGTTTTTATAAATCAATATTTATACCATTGTTTTTCATGAATATGTAATTGAGAAATATTTTTAATCTTAGTAATGTGAAATTTATATATGATGTTATTCAACATTTGATAACTATAACGGTGTTTTTAGTCAATAGTTTTTTATAAATATGCAATTATATAAAATATAGTAAATATTTTTAATCTTAACTATGTGAGATGTTTAATAGAGCAAGTGTTTTAATTCTTTATTTAAATTAATGTTAATCCGGGTTTACAACCTATGACTGCCTCTGGTAAATGACTTTTCTTAAGTATGCAATTATATATTTAGTTTTAATAAGTTTTTAAATAAGCATTTTGATGGTTCATAGAGATCGATGGTAAATTGCCAACTATGATGGTAAATGGCTGCAATTGAGTGAAAAATTGTATTTTTCGAAGCAGCAAATCCTTTGCTGGTGAAAAGCATAATGACCGAAATTACAGGGATCGCGTGCAGGCAATCAAAGGGAGCAAAAAAGGTTAGAGCGGCTGGGTGCAGATAGGTTCAATGTGTTTGAAGTAGGATTCCATGGAAAGCGTCTCTCCGGCTATTTTGGGCGGATCGTAAAGTCCAGGAAAGGTAACGCGACGCCAAGACAAGGCAGGGAAGGGAGAGGAAAGGCAATCCAAATTGCGAGTCGTTTGAGATCTACGGTCGTCTGGGCGCCTCGGGAAGCGATGAAAGGCGCGGGAGCCGTCGATGGGGGAGCGGTGAAACATCCGTGACCGTCGACAATTATGGAAATCCTGGAAAGTGGTCAGCAGATATATGTTTGAAGGGTAAAGAGAAAGTCCCATCTGGATCTCCAAATTCGTGACGATTCTGTAGGACGATGAATAATAAATAATCAAAAATTCGGACGGATGGATGTCATTCCCTCTCAACTTGTCTGTACTTACACACTCTCTGTCGTATCGCACGTGCTGGCAGGTACTTTGTCTGCCTCACTTTCATGGCTACCCTTTGCCCATCATTTTACCCCATCAGACTTTTCAAGTTTAACCTAAACCTTAAAATTTTACGGACTTACAAAGGTTATTATTATTTCTCTGCCTATATTCTTATTAACGTTGTTGGGTAGTACATGTCTATTTTTAGATTTAAATTTGTTTAAATTTAAGGGTGAGCATATACTGTGTAACAGCATTATAGCGCGAGCAAGAGGAGTTGTCTTTAGTGTTAATTTGGTGAAATTTTTTGAGGTAAAATCTTGGTTTTTGTTATTCAAACTGGTTTTTTGACTCTCTATATGGATTCAGCACCCTGAAAAACCTCTAAGGCACTTCGATTGTGCAAAGTTAACAATCAAATTTCTCTTTTCAATAAATTCCGAGAAATTACAACGTAAAAAGTCACCGTAAAAGCCTTCAAAAAGTCCCACTAAAGACTATTGGCGAGAAATATGTTTGGCTGACTTACAAATAATCCAAACAGGGATGGAATTTGATAGTTGCTTGTTACAAAATATTTTTTTTTTTTTTAAATTTTACAAAACCTTCAAAATGGAGTTGTCTATCGAGGCAGTGAAATAGTCCGGATGGCAGAAAACAGTCGGAATCCAGTCAATTAAAAATTAAAAAATCAAATAGTTGGAGTGTTTGGAATCCATTTTTGATAGTGGAAATGGATTCAACTCTATCAAAAACCTTTAAAACACTCAAAATACTAAAATTTAACAACCGTAAACAAGATTCTGGGCAAATCTTTGCCAAATTTTCTGAAAATCATGACCAGATTCTGATAAAAAACATAGCTTTTTTAAACTAAAAATTTCAAAATCATTAAACAGATCAAAATAGTGTGAAAAGTAACTAATAAGTCTGTTTTAAAATTCCAACCCTCCTATAGATATTCTAAAAGAAAACAAGGTTCGACATTTAATAGGGGAGTGACTATATATATATCTAAAATAAATATGCACGGTATTGTATTGCAGGCATAATAGAGAAATTCTCCAACGCGTCTCAGTCACAGTCTCAATCATGGCGTCTTGTCCATGGAACAGAGAGTGGGCGGGGGAGGGCCCAATGGGTATGGGCCTGCGCGTTGGGCCATTCCCATTCTTTCCACCAGAATCAATGTGCCATTCCACTTTTCCCTTACTAGAATCCCGGCCTCTACTTTACCACTACATTTCCATTTCTTGCACCCTTCTTTCAATGGTTTTCAGAGGTATACATCACATTACAGTGGGAGGTGCATTTGAAAAAGATGCCCATCAAAGGATCTTTGAAGTCTTTTTGTCTTCCAATCAAACCTCAAATGCCAATTCATGGATTCCTTTGTTAATGGTTTTCCCATCCATCCAAATTTTCTGAAGAAGCTTCCCCATAAACAACATTATCATTATAAGTATCATTTGGACCTGCAATTTGGTCAAACACATGTAGCCCACCATGCTAAGTATCTTTATTCCTGTAACTCAGTTGACTCCAAAAACAACCTTACATTCTCATAACTCACAACCATCTTCAAATTCCTATCAGCCTTTAACAATCTCATGACTCACAACCTTCAATTTCCTCACAAAATCAAATGCTGAAAACAACATTCAAGCTTCACTCCCAATCATTCAATGCAGACTTAATGCATGAGGCCACAACTTCAAATCCCTATCAGCCTTTAACAATCTCATGACTCACAACCTTCAATTTCCTCACAAAATCAAATGCTGAAAACAACATTCAAGCTTCACTCCCAATCATTCAAAGCAGACTTAATGCATAAGGCCACAAATTTAAATATGTGGGCAGCCTCTCTGGGACCGCAATTTTAACTCATAACTCACAACCTTCAAATTTCTCTCACAATCAAATGGCGAAAACAACCTTCACCAAATAATTAATAACCAACTTTATGGATGAAGCCACAAATTTAAATGGGAGTTCAGAGGAATTGCCGGGAAGGTCAAAATTGGTTGGAATCCGGGTAATTTTTTCTTAAGAAATCTTGCAATAGGAGTCATTGAATCATGTTTTTTTATGGTGGAAATAGATTCAGCACCATCAAAAACCTCTAGAACACCCAAAATATTGAAGTTTGATAGCTATAATCTGAATTTACAAAAATCCTTGCCAAATTTTCTTAAAATCTTACCTGAATTTCAATAATTTTCAAAGCAAAAAAACAATCTTATTAAACTAAACTACTGCATTAAATGTGACCACCCTCTTTGAAACCACAAATTCAACTTATAACTCACAACCTTAAAATTCCACAACCTTAAAATTCCTCACATCATCAAATGGTGAAAACAACCTTGACAGAATAATTAATAACCAACTTTATGGATGAAACCACAAATTTGGCCAGCCTCACCGAAACCACAAATTCAACTCATAACTCGCAACCTTCAAATTGCTCACACAATCTAAATGGTGAAAACAACCTTGACCCAATAATTAATAACAAACTTTATGGATGAAGGCACAAATTTAAATGTGGCCAGCCTCACAGAACCACAAATTCAACTAATTTCTCAGAAATTCCAAACTGGAGGGCTTTGGAGATGGTGAAATGTATTCCATCATTTCATGCAATTTAGTGCGACCACGACAAGGTGACGTAATATTCCCCATCAACAACTGCTGTAGTTGCAAAGTACAATAACAAATCTGCTAATGACCACAACTACTACCTTACAAAAGATTTACATCCAACAACTTTGACAACTTCGCCATTAAATCATGTGTTTAAAAATAATTATCATTATTAATTTGATTTTCTATATTAAGCTGTAGCATTTTGATTCTCATTTTTCAAACGTTACCAGAAAACTATTAATCCAAGAATTGGAATCTTTTGACTCCAAATTCCACTGATGCATTATTCTCCCTTCACCTAAGTGATGTTATTTTCCCACCACTTGTCCCTTTCTAAGTGATGGAGTACATTGTGCCTATTATTGCTTGCTGCCAATTTTTGAATGGTAGATAGGAAGGAAGTCACAGCTTATTGGTTAGGAGACAGTTCATAAAAAGTCCAAAATAATAATAAATAAAAGCTCAAGGAAAAATTTACTTGGGAAGGCCAGAAAAGTTTGAAAAGGTAACTCGATCCAAATAAGTTGGAATCTCTACCTAAAATGTCAATTTACCAAATAAATTGGAATTTATATCTAGAATGTCAACTTACTCTTTATTATTGAAACTAAGTTTGCCAAATAAATTGGAACTTATATCTTAAATTTCAATAATAATTCAAATTGAAATTTAGTAAAAACGAATGTTGTTGAAACTAAGTTTACCAACTGGAATTTGAATTTTGAATTTTAATTCAATTGAAGTTTAATAAAAACGAAATATTGTTTTGAAAAAATATTTAATTTTTATTAATTTGTAAATTTATTTTTTATTTTTATAATTATTTTTTAGGGATATAAATATTTATTTATTTATTTATGTTTATAAGTGTGTTTATTTTGAAATATAGCTTGCAGAATTTTGGTAAGCATTTAACTTTTACTAAATGTTTTAGAATATTTTTAATAGTAGTTATATATTAAAGAAATTTTTTTTTTTTTTAAATAAGGCTATAAGGTAGCTACTACCTGCCACTTAATTTAAATATAGTAATGCTGCAATGTGATCTTGAAAATGTCTATGAGTGGCTATTACATGCCGCTTAATGTAATTATAGAGATGTTGCAATTTGAGTTTGAGCATGTTTATGAAGATTTTCTTTGTAATAAAGTATAGTTAAATTAAATTAGAAATAATTAATTTAAATATAGTAATGTTGCAATGTGATCTTGAAAATGTCTATGGGTAGCTATTACATGTCACTTAATGTAATTATAGAGATGTTGCAATTTGAGTTTGAGTATGTTTATGAAGATTTGTTTTGTAATAAAGTATAATTAAATTTAAACTAGAAATGTTGGATTCAAGTTAGTGTTCATGAAGTTATGCTAATTTTTCTTCATGTCTAAAAAAACATATAATATGACTTAATTTAATAATTTTTTAAAAAATATTTAATGAAAATATAAATATTTTTAATCACATTGCTAATTTGATAATTGAATTATAATAAATTTTCATTATGTAAAAACCAAGAAAAATGATTTGTTAATAAAATATGTGAAAAATAAAAGTTAAATATATTAATTATTTAAAAATAATTATTCCAAAAAATATAAATATGTTAAAAAAGAAATGCCAATTAAATAATTCAAAAAATACAAATAAAAAACTTTTCCAAAGTTTTACTTTGGTTAGAAACATTTGACTTACTTAATATAATCCAAGCTTGGGGATAATAAATTAACATATTTTAATTTAGAGAATAAATATTTTCAAACATGTTAAAAATTGTATACAATATAAATTAGCATATGTAATTCATGCCGCTTAGTAAATGATAGTGAAATTATAGGAACATTATTGCTATATACTAAAATAATTATTTATTATGCTCTATAAATGCAATTGTAAAATGTATGGCTGAACTCATGCTTATAATGATGAAAAAAAAATAACAAAAAAAAAACAAAAACTTATATTGTATTGGCTGAAAACTAAATTCATGGTGCAAATCCTAACTTTCCTTGCTCTTGCTTGAGTTGCAATATTTGCAAATTGGATCAATATGGTGAATTTCTTTTTTCATATTGAAATATATTGTACTTTTGTACTCTTTTCGAATTTTATATTTAAATTTTTTAAAAATTAAAAAATATGAAATTGACTTTTTAATTTCATGTAATATATATATATATATATATATATATATATATATATAATTGTGTTTATGGCCATAAATAAATTATTTTATATTATTAATTAGTTTTATATTATTTTTAATTTAATATAATAATTATGTTATTAAATTTTTAATTTGTGAATTAAAAGACAAGTCAAATTAGTTTGCGTGATGTAAGGTGTAGTATAATTATTATTTTTAATGATTTTATAAAGAAGCTAATTTCAAAATATCAAGAATTACAAAAAGTTTAGGGCATAGTTACGAAGTGGAGACGCATTAGTACATAAATTTGGTTCATTTGTGATTTAGTTTGTTGTTGTATAAATTTAAGAATTTGAGTTCTATTTAGTTTGATTCGTAGCCATTGAATTTTGAAACCTTTAACTTAAGGTGTGAAAATATTAATGTAGTGGGTGCCAGGATGACCTTAACCATATATGGAAGCTTGTGGGGTTGTATTTTTTAAGGGTTGTATATTAGCCAATGTGCTCTTTGCAAAACAATACCATAATTTTTAAAGCATTTGTTAAATAAAATTCCATCGTGGTAAATCCAAGTCTGAAAATAGAATAACTTCCCAGTATACTGGCCTGTGTTGTATTAATGAGGGGAGAGAATACTACCTAATGACAGAGGTAATCATACTCTTCTCATGATACTCCTGCCGTGGGTTTTCCAAGGAGCTTGGCAATAACATGTAAAAAAACTTTAAATCATTCAAAATATTTTATTTATTGAAAATCTGAACTTGATATCATGCATCGTATTTTGGAGTTGTATTAATGAGGGGAAAGAATACTATAGAATGAAATAGAATAACTTCCCAGTATACTGGCCTGTGTTGTATTAATGAGGGGAGAGAATACTACCTAATGACAGAGGTAATCATACTCTTCTCATGATACTCCTGCCGTGGGTTTTCCAAGGAGCTTGGCAATAACATGTAAAAAAACTTTAAATCATTCAAAATATTTTATTTATTGAAAATCTGAACTTGATATCATGCATCGTATTTTGGAGTTGTATTAATGAGGGGAAAGAATACTATAGAATGAAAGAGGTAATCGTACTCTAAACATGTTACTCTTGCGGCGGGTTTGCCAAGGAGCTTGGCAATAACATGTAAAAATCAATAACCAATTAGACTCTAGATAAATCATAATAAAATAATTTATAATTTATAAAAAATATTTTGTTGAAGTTAAACTTTGTCAAATTAGAAAAAAATTAAATCGCAGTTAAAATTAATGTCACATTAATAGATAATCTAATGCAATATACCTCCTCCGCAGGTATAATTATAATATTATATTATAGTCTCCCCATGGAGAGAAGTGATTAGACATAATACAATCTGCATGTATATATCTATATTTTATCCTTACAATAGAGTTGACTTAGAAAGTAAACTTGAAAAATAATAACCATATTCTTCTGGAAATATCCATAGCACTCTAAACAAAAAATAAGGAAATTCTAAGATATATAGTAGATCAAATATACTCAATTCTAAGATATACAATAGGTCAAATATACTCATTACAGTTAAGCAAAAGATAGTATTCTGCATTATATTAACAAAATAACTATGTATTATATCAAGCAAAAGATAGTATTCTGCATTATATTAACAAAAGAACTATGTATTATATCATAGGTGGAAGAATAGAAAGAATGCATTAGAAATTGAAAAAAAAGAGAAAACCTGTTTGAAAAGAACATATTGATAGTATAGTACTGTAATTTTAAGTATAGCTGGGGATTTCAATTCCTTACATTGAAAAACAGATAAATAAGAAATCTCATTTATGTACAATAATAACAGTATATGAATCCAATTCTGTTCTTATAATAAGTATATCATGTGGGTTAAAAAGAAATTCCATTTAGGAAAATGTTCATACAATAAGAAAATAGGGTTCATATAGCACATCCTTATTAAGGATTCAGTAATTAGAATTAAAGAGCCTAAATTAAATCTGATTGCAAAAATATTCTATACAGAGACCCTCTGTTCCTTATAAAAACTGTAATATGTCTAGGCATTGTAGAATGCCGTAGTAGAAATCCCAATGGGAAATTGACCAACCTGTGTATAAAAACATCTTTGTATTACAAAATAGTAATAAGTTCAAGCGAAAGCCTAATAATTCCATAAGCATGTGGCTATGATCATACCTGGAAGAAACAGAGTTGGAGGTTAGAATCTCGAAATTTACAATTAAAATAATTGTTACGTATCTATAAATGAACCAGAATTTAATTACCTTGAGAAATTTTGACTCCATGTCATATCTGCATTCCAAAGAAATAAAGTCAATACTCATAATGTAAATAAAAGTTTAAATAGATTCTTTTCATGTTAGAATGACAAAACTGAAAGATAGAACGATTTAGAATGATGTGTATACATTAGACTAGAGTAGTGGTTACGTATATCTTGAGAAACGTCTCACCTTTCAATTTATTTTAACTCGAGAATAAAACGCAATTTTTAATTACCATATGAAAACTTGAGAGTGAAATCTTTGTGAAATAAAACTACAAGAAAAGTTTCAAGGAAATGGAAACTTGATATCAGTAATTTTAAGACGCAAATTTAGTATGCAGAATTGTGAAATCATACTAAGGATTAGAAATTTTAAGTATGGGAATTTACTGTGTAGATAAAACCTAGGGTTAGGGGTTTAAAATCTCTACTGCCCTAAATGCAAGTTGTGATAGGAAACGGTTAAAATCCCATCTGCGTTTTCGAGAAACACAATTAGTGATAAAATTTCCTAATTTCTCATAAGGGAGAAAGTCCAATAAAATAACAAAGAGGAAATCATCATTGGAGAGAAAGACGAAGATATCAGAAAAGAAATTTCGTCATGGATTTTAATTAGATAGCAACACCAGTAAGGTTCAGTGAAACAAACATCGCGATTTTTTCAAAAAATCGCGAGTTTTTCGGGCTGCCGATTTTATCGGTGATTTTTTGAAAAAATCGTTATCGCGAAAAAATCGCGATTTTTACGAAAAAATCGCGATTATTTTGGTAAAAATCGTGGGCCCATCAAATAGAAACCCTATAAGTTCAAAAATCGATTTTTTTTTTTTGTCATTTTTGCAGCCCTCTCATTTTTCCTGACACACCCTGTTGGCAGTTCATGGTAATGTTAAATTCTTAAAGTAAAAGTGATATTTCCTTTATTTTTCATTTTCATCCTTTTACTTAAATTTAAATTCTTAAAGTAAAAGTGATATTTCCTTTATTTTTCATTTTCATCCTTTTACTTAAATTTTTAACATTACCATGAAATGACTCAGGATGTTTAAGAGTGGTTTCGACCTCATTGGATTTCATATGGAGAAACTAGAATTTTAGATTTCACTCAAAATTCAGCAGACTTAATGGTTTTCAGGGTTCCATGGTTTGGGGATTTGCATTGTTTCCATTTGATTCTATTATGTGTAAGGGTATGAGATTGGCATTTGATCAAGAGTATGAAGTCCTTTAAGAACCTTAATGTTGGTGGCATTGATTGTTGAACTTTGTTGATGTTGGTGGTATTGATTGTTGAACTCCCCTACCGTGGCCTTAACAAGAATGTACCCTTCACTCAAAGGAAAACAACTGGTTAGGCATGTTAATCTTTTTCTACCGCATTTTAAGGTTGAGCAATCCAAGTCTGAAGACTTTGAGCTAGATGATGTTTATGTATCTCTTGTTGATGATCCCATTTCTAGTAGCGATGAATCAATGATGAGTTTCATGAGGAGGAGGAGGAGGAGCAACAATAGGAGGAGGTGACACCACCTACCCCTACTACCGGTAGAGGACGTGGTCTACCTCCTTTAGCTCCTAGTGCTTCAGGATCTGGAGCACAACAGAGTCCATTGCCAGCCTCGCCAACTTCTTCGTCTAGAGGGAAAGCTGTTACATTTTCTCGCAAGAGGGGCAGAGGAAATCAGTAGTATAGGTTATTTGGTGCATTCCTTTGTATATAACATTATGACTCATGATATGAGATACATTATTATATTTTTTTGTTGATATTTTGAGGTTGAGTTGAGACTCAGGACTTAGTATTCAGGACAGGATTCAGTTTTATGTGTGATGTAGCACTAGACATGATATTACACATCTTATATATTAGTTTTTTTTTTCATATTTATGTGTCAATGCATTTATTTTATGCTGTAGATGCTTTAGATATTAAAAAAATTGAAAAAAAATGAATATTTTTGTATGTGCCGATTTTTTCCCGATTTTTACGATTTTTTCCGATTTTTTCCCCTCGGCGATTTTATCTTGATCGCGATGTTTGTAACATTGGTAAGGTTCGATTATATATTTGGTTGAAATAAACTAAAACTAAGAATACACAAAGCTTACCAATTGTAAAATCGACCATCACAGGAAAATCCTTGGTGCAGTAGGAAGCTGGCTCACCATTCCTGCGCTTCAAACAAACATTGTTAAAATACTTCAACCAAGGCAAGCTATATAGTAGGAAAATTACGAACAAAATGATACTGGAATAGGTATTTAAAAGTGGAACCGAGATCCCCATTTAGAAATTAACGAAATTACAGGAAAGAGTTCATCTCTTGCGTAACGTTAAATAAATCTCTGTTGGAGTCGCAAAACAAAACAAAAAAAAGTAAGGGGACTGGACGAGACTTCTGTGGCCAAAGAGTTTATAGTGATGAATTAGGAAAGCTAAAATAGGGCGGAAAGACAATATAAGACAATATTGTTCATATTTAGTCATCAGTGGTATTGAAATATTCCGAAACTAAAATCCTCTAGAATTTATTGTCATATAACCCCAAGAAAATGTAGTTGAAGAAAAAATCGAAACAGGTTCCAAAGATCTATACGAAGAGGCATAAATTCTCACTTTCCTGAAAAAAAAACACCTCAAAAAGGGACATTGTCACTCATGTTTCTCTGGTAAAAAATAAATAGACTTCGTGAGGCATAAGTTAAAAGATTATGCAACAGTAGACAAAAACAAAGGAATTTACGAAACTCAAATACAGTGATTGAAACCATTGAAACGTGTTACCGGTACCTGCATGAACACGGTAGTCTTATCATCAAATTTTCGAAAATAATGTTTGTGCGTGGTGATAGAAGTATCATCGACATCCTAAAATCGTTTCGCAACGGATCCAAAGGAGAAATGACAGCTAAAACCTAAAAGTCTTCTGGAGCCATCAAACCCTAAGCTAGATTCAATCGTAGAAGTCCATGTGTCATAAATTGGGAGTAGGTAAGTTTCCCGCTATTTAAAAAGATGTCGTCTCAAGCCATATGATATGGTACGTGAAATTAATTACAAGCAAATCCCAAGGCAATCTCCAGTAAAGTTATCTTGTAGGAGAAAATATCCTATCTCGAAGTTCTAAATACACATTAAGACAAATCTGACATGAAGGGATATGTCTATTTCAAAACCAAAAAGAAATCAAGATCGTATTTCTTATGGAAAGTTGTGACAGAGAGTTAATAACTCCGGAAGCTAGGTGGAAAGGGTAGTTAATAATCCGTAATAAATATTACGTTCGGTTAATGTTATGAGATAGTAACATTCATAAATATATATGCAGGATTGGCTATAAACATATTATGACACGAAATTTAATAAGGAAATAAGAAGTACCTCTGAAACGGCAAGAACTACAATGCAGTTTGCAATAACATCTTAAAATTTTAAACCAATAGAATGCCAGAAAAATAAATTTAAATAATTAAAATAAATAAATAATAAAAATAATCAAAGTTAAACTATATAAAAGTCTAAAAAATTTAGAATCAAAACTGAATTAATGTCACTATCAGGAAAAACCTGATGTGTAATACCTGCAGGCGGCAGGTATAATAAGACCAATTCTATTAGAAAAGCATATGGTACAAGATGGAGTTACAATTAAGAGATGCTAGATAGTAGGGAAACCAGAAATGATGAACTATCAACCTCGGTCCCGTTAATTAGCCAAGAGAGAAACAAAGAGAGCCAAGAAGATAAGCAAGGGAGCCATAAGAGACAGACACGGGAGTCTACCCAGAGTGGTGTGAATCATCAGTACGACATTTCTTTCCTTTCTTTTTTGAAACTTTAACCCAACCGTCATGGGGCGGATGGGCTAGAGCCACTTAAATATTGTTGTTGACTAAAGGAGTAGTCTCCTTATCCGAATCTGAGGAGGAGGTTTCATGAGACCGTTTATGACCACTTGAAGAAACATTGGGCCCCTAGGGTCTGTCAAGGTCATGTCCCTGTCCTGCATTGCAACCTCCTCATCTGCTTCAATCTCTTCCTCATCCGAGTTGAAGGAGTCAATGTCATCCATGGGAGGCGGTGCACAGGGTTTCGAGCTTTTGGAGTTTCATTTGCGGTTGCTTCTCTTCTTTTGGGCAAGAAACATGGTACAAGAGTTTTGAAGATGCCTTGTTTGATGGCAGTGACGGCATCGGAAAGCAGTGTTCTCATAGTCCAGGGTCTGTGTCCAATGGAAGTCACCAACTTTGAGATTGATTTGATCGGGCAGGCCTTTACTTATGTCTATTTCAACGCATATTATACCATATGTGTATATGCATGTTTCCCCCCTAGAAGGATCCGTTTCCAGAAAGCGTCCTAGGGTGTTTCCAATTCCTTGAAAGACAAATAAGTGCCATAGAGGAGCAGGTAAATTTGGAAGCCTGACCCAAATAGGAAGCTTGGTAATGACTGTCATAGAAGGGTCGAAGTCTGGGAACCAGGATGTCAGGAATATCCTAGCTTTTCCCCAAAACCAAGGACCTTCTGTTAAGGATTTTTGATAGTCTTCATTGAAAGCAAACAAAGTTACTATAAAGAAACCCTTCGAGCAGAAGATAACCTTGTTGTTATTGGTCCAAGTGGAATGAATCCATTGGTAGAGATCTGCTAAGCGAGGCTATAATCCATTAAATTGACAAATGATGGGCGATTCTACATACATTTGAAACTGGTTTTCAAGTGCTGGTTGGGAGATTTCTACAGCGGGAATATCCTCCATTTTGTCAACTAAAAATGGCTTGGGAGCCTCAGAGGGTTGGGCAGCTTTCTTGGGGGGTTGTGCATGGACACCATCCTTGTAAGAGAAAGCTTGAGCAGAAGATGGCTGCTCGGATGCCCCTCCTCACAGACATAGGGTTAAAACAAAAGAAGCATCTTTATCAATATTATAAAATGAGAGCGTAAGAGAGTTCTCTAGGTGTTTACCTCCATAGAGAAATCGCTGAAAGTCAGAAGGAATCCCTAGCTTGAGTTCAAGGGCATGCGCAAGGCTCTGCACCAGATCCGCTGAGCGAACCCAAAGAATTATGGTTTTGCTAGTGAGAAGAGAGATCTGAATATGAAAGGAGGGGAAACAACCTTGGCACCTCGACCCTGGGGGTGCGCAGTGGAGCAAGGGTACATTGAAGAGTTGGGGTGTGTCGTAGCTATCAACATCTTTCTTGCTGGTAACCTTCGCGTTAGAGATTGCTGCTTCCTTTGACATCTTGTCGAAATAGAGAACCATCTCAATCCGATTAGCATGAAGATCGCCAGTCTTCTCCTCCTTCTCCCCATCCTGGTTGCGATCTCGGCTGGGAAAAAGACGAGATAGTGGCTCCCCTGGTCTTCAAGCTCCCAGATCTATAAGGCGAGGTTGTTGCATGACGACTGCTATGGGAGATGTTGCGCAAACGCCTGCACACACCCCTTCAGTAATATTATTGTCTCTCTTATAGATGAGTGCCTCACGGCGGATCGATATCTGTCCACCAGCTTTGTGGTCGAGGGCCACAACATCGGATATGGTCCCTATGTCAGCGATCTCAGCACCTGCAAAGCACTGTGATGCCCTTTCTATCACCCTCCTCCTCCAGCTACGATCACATTGATCACTCTTGCAATTGCGGTTGGGCAGTAGCCAGGTTGGTGGCAGCCTTGATCTCTGAGCACCCAGATTGCTGAGGCAACGATGTTGCATGATGACGACGACTAGAGATGCTGCGCAGCCGCATGCGCAGGCCCTTCCAGTATAGAGATCGTTTCTCTTACAGATGGGTTCATCTCCACGGATCAGGGTTTATCGGCTAGATTTGTGATTGAGAGGCACAACGTCGATCACTGTTATGACAAACGTAACACCTGCAAAGCCCTGTGGAACCCTAGCGCTCTCCATTTTTCAATAGTCACATATTAAAGATTAAGATATATTTAAAAAATAGTTGTATCATTTTACCCTTTTAATTAAATTGATTAATTAAAAAAATGTCATATCAATATGAGTTATGGCATTTTTGACACATGGTATTAGTAAATCACATTTAATTATTCTTTGTTTTTGTTTAAAGTGTGTTGATACATATCGGTATTTACGAACCATTGTGATAGTTCAATGTCGAAATCGTAAATGAATGAAATTACTAATATAATATGAATTCATTTTTAAAAATAATATAATATGAATTCATTTTAAAAAATAAAGAATATAATGAGAAGTTAATTTCATCCAATAACAACTTTGTTGTAAAGCGCTTAGTCTTTCTTTTAACAATGCTCATACTCGTTATAAAGCGTTGAGTCTTTCTTTTAACCATGTTCATATTTTAAAAAATAGAAAATCTTAAGGAAGATACTTATGGATACTAAGTAATTTTTTATATGTAATTTACTTTTAATATATTTTTTTCATTTATTTTTATAAACAAATATAAGGAAATGTAACAGTTTTGGTGAAAATTCTATGTAATAAAAGTTAATAAAGACAAAATAATAATCATGGAAAAATAATAACCACCCTTGATGAGATACTTATTCCAAGCTGAATGTTGGGAAAAACATCCTAGTGGGTGTTAGTTTCCGTTATTATGGATAGAGGAAATTGGCAAAGGCAAAGGCAACGACTTTGGAGAGGCAAAAGTTTCTTTGGCACATTTAATTATGAAAAATAATGGAAATTAGGAGAAAGGGAGATGAAAGGTCACAGTCTGCATGTGAAGGAAAATGAAGAAAAATAATAGAAAATGAAGAAAATATAGGCCTCATTGATAAAAAGGCTTTTGAGGATCAGTTGGAAAGTTTTTGGCTCAAGCTTTTGTTCTCAATTCTCTCTCTCTCTCTCTCTCTCACTCTTGGACACTTAGAGTTTTCTTGGAGCACTTTGGTGTTGGAGCAAGAAATGAAAAGAAAGCAGGAAAAAGGGAGAAGCAAGCAAGGAGGAGCATGAACCAAGTAGCTACAATAGGATTCTTAGCAGGTATCGATTTGCATGTATGTTTTCCTTGCTAGATCTGGCATGCATGGTATTGCATGTGGTTTTTTCTATCTTGGAAAGGGTTTTCCTAGGTGTGACAATGTTTTTAGCCTAGCCTTGCCATTTCTGGATAGCCATGGTGTTGTGGAGTTCTCATGTTTTGGTTTAGGAGGATTGTTGGATGGATTCAGAGCTGAGTGGGGTGGATCTCCGAATTGGTATAACACATGGCCTAGTAACCCCTGAACCAAACTGTGGGTTGCGGTAAAGCTGGATAGTGTGTTGCCTCGATGGGCCTAGGAATCCTCAACTAGTGAATGGCAGGATATACGGTAAAGCCTAAAGGTGGTTTGCCTCGGTTTAGGGTCTAGTGACCCCTGATTCAGATTGTGGGTTGCGGTAAAGCCTTAGAGGCTAGGAGACAGGAAAATTCCTCATGGTTTAGGTAGAGAGAATCTGGTGATATCCATGCTTGTGTTGGCCTAGTGATCGGGTGTAGATCACAGTAAATCCAGTTGGGACATGTTTATTATGTTGGCCTAGTGATCTGGGATGGATCATGGTAAATCCTGATTTTTATTTATGAAGGTGAGGTGTTTTAGCCTCGGGATTCACTGGTTGGTTCTTTTGGTTTGAGTCCCAAATTCATGCTTGGAATATGGCACAGGGTTGATTGGATGAAGAGAGATTTGGCTCAACCAATCTATGGTTGGGTGGAACGTGAAGTCCCATATCCCGTTGGTTTTTACATTCAACAATGAAGAGCTTATTCATTTGGTATTTGGTATGCAAATGTATTGGATTCAATTGTAGTTGTATCCATTATATTTATACTGTTATTATGCTAGTTATAAGCATGTATTTTATCGATGATGATGTATGGCTCTATCCATGTTTTTACTTGTAAATGAATGCACAATGTATCTATGGTCAAATAGATTGTATTACAGATTATGATGTAGGAAAGTAATGCTTCTTAGCGATTCTTAGATAAGTATGAGACCCATATGCTTAAATTTTTTGTTTACACCTGTAGATTCAATGTTTGTGGCATGTTTGAAAAAATTTCTGTCATGACTAGGAAGGGTCCAAACGAGTTCTTGTTGATGTGATTGCTTATGTATCATTGTAATATTGTTATTTATCATCTCTTAAGTTTTCATGAAGTTCTGGGCAGTGACCTCAACTCTGGGAAGGTGGCTCAAATCCTGGAACTACAGGCATAGAACTAAGCATTTGGGGCCCTAGCCGTTGGCATGCAATGTTATGCTTGTGGCTATATCCTCCTAGCCCCTGGAATGCAGTGTTATGCTTGCGAATATGGCTCAAAGGAGGTCAAAATTTTAGTCTGACCCAAGGGTAAGAGGCATGAATGGTTGGGCTACCTCTTGGGGGTGTTGTTGTTGTACAAAGTATGTATGTTATGTTTTTGTCGGTTCCACTTCCTTAAGGTGACATAGGAGGTTGAATCTCATTATAGTAGCCTTTCGTTGCATGTTTACCCCGGTTGGCTGGTTACTTGGGCAGATTTGGTAAGGGGGTGTTATAGAGTGGTATGAGAGCATGGTTCAACCCTTATACTAGATGGGCATTGTGTTAGTCATGTTTTTCTGTTGGTTGCATAAGTGTTTCTCATACTTATGGTGTATGTGCTTGTTGCATCCGTGTTGTGTTGGCCATGGTGGCAGTGGTATTTCCATGGAAGTGTTGATGGCGTTGATGTCAACATGCTGTCATGAGTGTATGATTGGTTATGTGTCACTCATGCTTGTGTATTTTTCATGCACACTTGTTTACATGTTGTTACATATTGTACATGCATTTCTTGCTTATGCTAGGGTTACATATTGGTCATGCTTCGGTGTTATCTGTGTATGCTTGTTGGTGTGATGTCATATGTTGGACATGCCTTGGTCATTCATGATTGGTTATACATGTCAAGTGGGTGCATATGGTCAAGTTTGCACTGGTTTGATTGAGGTTGTTTTCTATAAGGTCATTGTATACAATTAGGTCATCATGATGATATTGGTATGTTATTATGCTAATGTGTTGGTTGAGATAGAGTAGGAGATGCATATCATTAAAGTGAAGTTGCAACAATGGAATTAGGGGTAAGAGCATATCGTCATAAAATTTTGCATGCTTGGCATGCATGTATGTGATTCATGGTTGTTGTAAGAATTATGGTTACTTATATGTTTGTCATTCTATTGTTATTATGGCTACATGTATGATAAATGTTGGGTAAATATGCATTATGGTTATGTGTATGACTCTCATTCTATTGATCTTATGATAGATGTTAGTTCACTAGGGTGATCATATGTACATGTGTTGGTTAGTCAAGCATGATATTAACTCGATGATTATGTTATATGTTGTTGATGATCATGTTATATGTTAACTTATTGTCGTTATATGTTAGTTAACTTGATGATTAAGGTTATAGCATTAATATCTTGATGTTATATGTATCATGCTAAATTGGATTGGACTAGGTAGATGGTTAGGGTTATGGCATTCATGTATGAGTCGATTTATTTGTGATATTATGTCCTACTAATCTAGAGTGACTATGCATATGTGATTGTTTTGCATGAATGACAATTGTTTTTGAGCTTATGATGTGAACATGTTAGCTAAGTTATTGTCATGAATATAATGACCTTATTTATGTTTGAGTTGATATGTTGAGAAGCTATATTTTGCTAATCTAGATTGATTGTGAGAAAATATAACCTCCCCTGAGATACATTAAGGTATGCGGGTTCTTATGTCGACTACTTAATGCTTAATTGTATGATTATGTCATCTATATGGTGATTGAGTGTTTGGTGTCTATTATGTCATCTAGTTGATTTATCTAACATGGTACGTTTATAGTTTGTTTGAATGTTTGATTAATTGCATGATATGAGAATGTGTCTATAAGATTGCATGAATAAATGATATCATTTTAAGATGGTTGTACTAACACATGTGTTGAGATAGTTGATATGTACTTGAGTGTAAGTAGGTGATAGTTGTAGAATTATGTATTATGACCGATGAATGTGAGTTGATTGTCGATTATGACATGGTTGTTAGTGTTGGTAAATGTTGATTTTGAATTGATATATATATGTTGCCTTGATATTTGGAACATGTGATTGACATGTGTGTGTTCATTTACAAATTAGTGTGATTGGCACAACAAGGTAAGGTAACTAGCTTGTTGTTATGTTTATTTATGCACTGACAGTTATGTGTTTATGGTGGTATGATGCAGAGGATTGCATGACAAAAGAGACTGCCATGAAATCTTGAAGAACGCTTGGGTTTAGATTTCCTTTGGAAGTATTGGGAACCATGGGGGATTGAGTCATGGTTTTTGTTGTCAGTATTACACCTTTGGTCTTTTGTGATTTGTTGCGTTTGATTTGCGGCTTTATTTATTTCTAGTTTATGGCCATACCACTTTGGTTGCAGTGTCGTATTGTTATTGGTTTTCATGGTTTTCTTCTTGTTTGTTTCTTGTTCTTTCCTTTTATGTTTTGAGAGTCTTGGGAACTCATTGTGAAAGAGGAAAGTTGATGGAGTTCAAAGAGATATTTTTGGTACCCAACAGGTAAGGAAAGACACAGATGAAGCTCAGTGCATGAGTAAGTGCATCATAAGGTAAGAATATGACAATAAATTGGATTGGTTGGGTCCATTGAGGTAAATGGACGGTGGCAGAACAATCGCAAGAAAGGCAACATGAAAGGTAAAGTGAATGGATATGAGGTGTTAGATGCCTTGGCTATGTTGGGAACTATTGCTCTCAACGTTGTGCATGTTATGCACGAATAAAGGAATTTCTATTAACCTAGACCTTATGATATCTAGCAATTGTGTTGAGATCATGATTATGTTGGTGCTTATATATGTACACATGTATATATGTCATGTATGCAGGGTCGTCATGAATCATGATTGTTTAATGAGAATGTTTATATGTATATATGTGTATGTATAGAATTGTCTGATAGGATCATGATTGTTTAATGCTAATGATTATGTATATGTGTATGTATCTATGTATCTATGTCACTGTATGACAGGGTTTTCAAGGATTATTCTTGTGGAGGAATGATTTCTTATGCAGGTGAATGGAATGAAGAGGTTCTTGGTCTTATGAGGAATCAAGTGGGAAGAGTAACTTTGACAGATATATGAGGTCAGTATCATGTGGACATGAATTGATATTATATGCTTTTACTATGCCTATGTTTATGTTATGGACAGGTAATGCTAAGGGGTACATCAGCGAAGTGAAAGTAGTGTGATCTACAACATGCTAGGATAAGCATGGATAATGGAAAGACACTATAAGAAAGGTTGCCTTGTGGAGTTAGTGTATGGTCTATGGATGTGAAGTACTACTGTGGTGTATATGCTGCGTATGTCGTATATTCAATGATTGTACCTTTGGTGATGTGTACATGTAATGTATGTAGTATTGTGTACATATGATGTTGTATCTCTGTTGTATATATGGCGTTATGTGTATATTTCATATGCAATGCTAGGTATAGATGGTTCTATGTACATGTTTTATATGTGGTGTTGTGTACCTACCATATTGTGTGCATGTTGGATATGCAGTGTTGCGTGTATATGGTGTTGTGCGCATTTTGGATATGCGGTGCTTTGTACGTACGGTGCTATGTACATGTTGTATATGTAGTGCTATGTGCATATGGTGTTGTGTGTGTGTTGTACATATAGTGCTATGTACATATGGTGTTGTGTGCATGATTTTACATGTGGTGCTATGTGCATGTGGTGTTGTGTGCATGTGGTGTTGTGTGCATGTGGTGTTGTGTGCAAGTGGTTTGAATGTTTGATTACTTGCATGATATGAGTATGTGTCTATAAGATTGCATGAATAAATGATATTTTTTTAATATGGTTGTAATAAAACATGTGTTGAGATAGTTGATATGTACTTGAGTGTAAGTAGGTGATAGTTGTAGCATTATGTATTATGACCGATGAATGTGACTAGTTGCACGACAATGTAAGGTAACTAGCTTGTTATGTTTATTTATGCAATCACAGCTATGTGTTTATGGCGGTATGATGCAGAGGATTGCATGGAAAAAGAGTCTGCCACGAAATCTTGAAGAAGGCTTGGGTTGAGATTTCCTTTGGAATTATTGGGAACCATGGGGGATTGAGTCATGGTTTTTGTTTCCAGTATTGCGCCTTTGGTCTTTTGTGGTTTGTTGCGCTTGATTTGTGGCTTTGTTTATGTCCAGTGTATGGCCATACCACTTTGGTTGCAATGTCGTATTGTTATTAGTTTTCATGGTTTTATTCTTGTTTTTTTCTTGTTCTTTCCTTTTATGTTTTGAGAGTTTTTGGAATTGGTTGCGAAAGAGGAAAGTTGATGGAGTTCGGGGAGATATTTTTGGTACCCAATAGGTAAGGAAAGACACGAATGAATCTTAGTTCATAAGTAAGTGCATTGGAGGGTAAGAATATGAAAATAAGTTAGATTGGTTGGGTCCATTGAGGTATATGGACGGTGGCAGAAAAATCATGATAAATGTAACATGAAAGGTAAAGTGAATGGATCTAAGGTGTTAGATGCCTTGGATATGTTGGGAACTGTTGCTCTCAACGTTGTGTGCATGAATAAAGGAAGTTATATTAACCTAGACCTTATGGTATCTAGAAATTGTGTTGAGGTCATGATTATGCTGATGTTTATATATGTATACATGTATGTATATATGTATGTATGTCGTGTATGACAGGGTCGTCATGAATCATGATTGTTTAATGCTAATGTTTATATGTATATATGTGTATGTATGGAATTTTCTAATAGGATCATGATTGTTTAATACTAATGATTATATATATGTGTATGTATGTATGTATCTATGTCACTATATGACATGGTTTTCAAGGATAATTCTTGTGGAGGAATGATTTCTTATGCAGGTGAATGGCATGAAGAGGTTCTTGGTCTTATGAGGAATCAAGTGGGAAGAGTAACTCTGACAGATCTATGAAGTCAGTATCATGTGGACATGTATTAATATTATATGCTTGTACAATGCCTATGTTTATGTTATGGATAGGTAATGCTAAGGGGTATATCAACGAAGTGAAAGTAGTGTGATCTAGGACATGCTAGGATAAGCATAGATAATTGAAAGACACTAGAAGAAGGGTTGCCTTGTGGAGTTAGTGTGTGGTCTATGGATGTGCAATACTAATGTGGTGTATATGCTGCATATGTCGTATATTCAGTGATTGTACCTATGGTGATGTGTACATGTAACGTATGTAGTATTGTGTACATATGATGTTGTATGTCTATTGTATATATGGTGTTGTGTGTACATTGCATATGCAGTGATAGGTATAGATGGTGCTATGTAAATGTTTTATATGTGGTGTGTACCTACCATACTGTGTGCATGTTGGATATGCGGTGTTGTGTGCATTTTGGATATGTGATGCTTCGTACGTACAGTTCTATGTACATGTTGTATATGTAGTGCTATGTGCATATGGTGTTGTGTGCGTGTTGTACAAATGGTGCTATGTACATATGGTGTTGTGTGCATGATTGTACATGTGGTGCTATGTGCATGTGGTGTTGTGTGCATGTGGTGTTGCGTGCAGGTGGTTTGAATGTTTGATTAATTGCATGATATGAGTATGTGTCTATAAGATTGCATGAAGAACTGATATTGTTTTAAGATGGTTGTACTAACACATGTGTTGAGATAGTTGATACGTACTTGAGTGCAAGTAGGTGATAGTTGTAGCATTATGTATTATGCCCGATGAATGTGAGTTGATTGCTGATTATGACATGGTTGTTAGTATTGGTAAATGTTGATTTTGAATTGATAGATATGTTGCCTTGATATTTGGAACATGTGATTGACATGTGTGTATTTAGTTACAGATCAACGTGCTTGGAACAACAAGGAAAGGTAACTATCTTGTTGTTATATTTATTTATGCACTGACAGTTATATGTAGAGGATTTCATGGAAAAAGAGACTGCCATGAAATATTGAAGAAGGCTTGGGTTTAGATTGCCTTTGGAAGTATTGGGAACCATGGGGGATTGATTCATGTTTGTTGCTAGTATTGCGCCTTTGGTCTTTTGTGGTTTTTTGTGCTTGATTTGCGGCTTTATTTATGTCTAGTGTATGGTCATACCACTTTGGTTGCGGTGCCGTATTGTTATTGGTTTTCATGGTTTTATTCTTGTTTGTTTCTTGTTCTTTCCTTTTATGTTTTGAGAGTCTTGGGAATTGGTTGCGAAAGAGGAAGGTTGATGGAGTTCGGGGAGAGAATTGTAGCACCTAACAGGTAAGGAAAGACACAGATGAAGCTCAGTGCATGAGTAAGTGCATCAAAAGGTAAGAATATGACAATCAGTTGGATTGGTTGGGTCCATTAAGGTAAATGGATAGTGGTAGAACAATCGCGAGAAAGGTAACATGAAAGGTAAAGTGAATGGATTTGAGGTTTTTATATGCCTTGGCTATTTTGGGAACTATTCCTCTCAACGTTGTGCATGTTGTGCACGAAAGGTAAAGTGAATGGATTTGAGGATTTATATGCCTTGGCTATGTTGGGAACTGTTCCTCTCAACGTTGTGCATGTTGTGCACGAATAAAGGAAGTTCTATTAACCTAGACCTTATGATATCTAGCAATTTTGTTGAGATCATGATTATGTTGATGTTTATATATGTATACATGTATGTATGTATGTATGTATGTATGTCATGTATGACAGGGTTGTCATGAATCATGATTGTTTAATGCTAATGTTTATATGTATATGTGTATGTATGGAATTGTTTGATAGGATCATGATTGTTTAATGCTAATGATTATTTATATGTGTATGTATCTATGTATCTATGTATCTATGTCACTGTATGACAATGATTTCAAGGATCATTCTTGTGGAGGAATGATTTCTTATGCAGGTGAATGGAATGAAGAGGTTCTTGGTCTTATGAGGAATCAAGTGGGAAGAGTAACTCTGACAGATCTATGAAGTCAATATCATGTGGACATGAATTGATATTAAATGCTTGTACTATGCCTATGTTTATGTTATGGACAGGCAATGTTGAGGCGTACATCAATGAAGTGAAAGTAGTGTGATCTATGACATGCTAGGATAAGAATAGATAATGGAAAGACACTAGAAGAAAGGTAGCCTTGTGGAGTTAGTGTGTGGTCTATGGATGTGCAGTACTACTATGGTGTATATGTTGTGTATGTCGTATATTCAGTGATTGTACCTATGGTGATGTGTACATGTAACGTATTTAGTATTGTGTACATATGATGTTGTATGTCTATTGTATATATGGTGTTGTGTGTATATTGCCAATGCAGTGCTAGGTATAGATGGTGCTATGTACATGTTTTATATGTGGTGCTATGTACCTACTGTACTGTGCGCATGTTGGATATGCGGTGTTGTGTGCATATGGTGTTGTGCATATTTTGGATACGTGGTGCTTTGTACGTACATTGCTATGTGCATATGGTGTTGTGTGATTGTTGTACATATGATGCTATGTACATATGGTGTTGTGTGCATGATTATACATGTGGTGCTATGTGCATGTGGTGTTGTATGCATGTGGTGATGCATGCAGGTGGTGCCATGTACATGTCGTGCATGTAGAATTGTGTACATGTGGTTTCGTGTACATGTCATGCGTATGGTGTTGTGTACATGTGGTATTGCGTACACGTTGTACAGGTGGTGCAGTGTACATGTGTCGTTGTGTAGGCGGTGTCGTGTACATGTGATGATGTGCACATGTTGTGCAAGTAGTGTTGTGTACAAGTGGTACTGTGTACAAGTTGTGCATATGGTATTGGTACACATGTGGTATTGCATGCATGTCATACATGCTTTGTTACAGGAATGCGGTACGATGTCTGTGCATGGTGTTGTCATGGTATCGTGACATGTGTATTCGTTGTGTTGTACTTGTATATGTATATGTATGTGTTGTGTTGTATTGTACACCGGGTATAGGTGTATGTGTTGTATGCCAGTGTAGGCGTATTTATTGTTTTATATTGTACACCGGGTGTAGGTGTATGTTTTTTATATCAATTTAGGCATATGTATTGTGTTGTATTTCACATCGAGTGTAGGTGTATGTCTCGTATGCCGGTGTGGGCGTATGTATTGTGTGGTGTTGTACGCCTTGCATGGATGTACGTGTTGTACACTATGCGTACGTGTATGTGATTTAAGAGAAGTAAAGGCACTGGGTGCTTGATGAGTGTGGCAACCGATCCGGTATGGCCACAAAATAAAAAAGGTAGTAGTAAGGACTGATGAAGGATAAGTATCAATATTTTATTTTAGCCTTATTATGCATGTGATTTATGAATCTAACTTATGATGGTTAGATGTGATTTATGATTTTGGTTTATGATGATTATATGTGATATATTATTTTGATTATGATGGTTGTGTTTCGAGCTAACCATATGTGATATGTTTATACATGATGATTTGATCAAACACCTAGTTTGACTTCTTGTGACAGGAAGTGAACATAATTGCAAGTGTACCTTATTGACAAGCCACCAATGAGGTATGATTTGAAGTTATTTAATTTTTTTTTGAGTCTAATGGACATTATGTGCTTGGTACAAGAAGCACAAAAATGCCCGGTTGGGTGATTGAAACCAATTGCAAGCATTAGTAGCAACAACAAAAAGGAATTGAAACAGGTAACAATATGTTGGTAAAGAACTTCAGGATCAGGGCCATTGTGGGACGCTGGTACTAAATGGTGTCAATTTATTTGCATGAGCATGATATGACCGATATGATTGTTGAGGCAAGTATATTCCTTGGTTTTTTATATCTTTTGATGTGAGGAAGCCTTGCCAAGATATGGATCACCTAGGATAGGGGATGCCAGGGAACTTGGAAGGTGAGTCACTGCACGAAAGGGGATGAACGAATTACCCAAGGGACTGTGTAGCAGAGAAGGGAAGGTCAGGGATGGATTTTTTTTGGTCATTAGCATTTCCAGATGGAATCAAATGCACATTGGGAGTGCGCCCTGGAACAATGAGTTGGTAATTGTTCATTGAGGGTACAATAACGCAGGATTTTAGTGCTAGGCATTGGATGCAACTTTGACTTGGAAGTGGATTCTGGACTTCCTGGGAAGGAAGTGAATCCTGGTACTACTTTGAGGGTGGAGGTGTCAGCCTATAGATTCCATTGTTGCTGATACAAGCATCATATCCTTTTATTTGTTGGTTGAGAAAATGTGCATATGTGTATATGTGTATACTATTGTAAATATCGTAATGAGTTGTGATAAAGCTCTAGTACATGATATGATTGTCAAGATGGTTTTTTATTTTGAGCATGTTATTCATTTAAAATACTGCAATGGGCTGTGTTATAAATATCCATAGGCAGTATGTTTTATTTTCAACGATTTACTAGTTTATAGGTGTCATTGAACACCGAGGATGGTGTTCCCCCAAGGGGGAGGGTTTTGTAACAACCATGGTTAAAATTCCACGTAATAAAAGTTAATAAAGGAAAAATAATAACCACGGTTGATGGGACACTTATTCCAAGCAGAATGTTGGGAAAAAACATCCTAGTGGGTGTTCATTTCAGTTATTATGGCTAGAGGAAATTGGCAAAGGCAAATACAAAGGCTTTGGAGAGGCAAAATTATTTTTGGCACATGAGAATGGAAATTAGGCGAAAAGGGAGATGAAAGGTCACATGTTTCATGAGAGGAGGAAAATGAATGAAAATAATGGAAAATGGAGAAAAAAAATGCGTCATTGATAAAAAGGCTTTTGAGGATCAGTTGGAAAGTTTTTGGCTCGAGATTTTTCTCTCTATTCTCTCTCTCTCTCTCTCTCTCACTCTTGGACACTTAGATTTTTCTTGGAGCACTTTGGTGTTGGAGCAAGAAAGGAAAAGAAAGAAGGAAAAAGGAAGAAGCAAGCAAGGAGGATCACAAATCAAGCAGTTACAACAGGATTCTTGACATGTATCGATTTTCATGTGTGTTTTGCTTGTCAGATCGGGCATGCATGGTATTTCATGTGGTTCTTTTTTTGTCTTAGCATGGGTTTTTCCAGGTGTGATAGTGTTTTCAACCTAGCCTTTCCATTTCTGGATAGCCATGGTGTTGTGGAGTTATCATGTTTTGGTTTAGCTAGATTTCTAGATGGATTCGAAGTTGAGTGGGGTGGGTCTCTGAATTGGTATAACACATGGCATAGTAACCCTTGAACCGGACTGCGGGTTGCGATAAAGTCAAATAGTGTGTTGCCTCGGTGGGCCTAGGAATCCTTGACTGGTGAATGGCGAGATATATGGTAAAGCCTAAAGGTCATTTTCCTCGGTTTAGGGCCTAGTGATTAGGGTTTGGATTGAGATAAATCCTGAGAGGTGGGTGCTCTCCATTGGGCCTAGTAATCTTGGGTTTGGGATATATGTTAAAGCCTGGAGAGTATGTCTCAGTTTAGGGCCTAAAGGTCATTTGCCTCAGTTTAGGGCCTAGTGATCAGGGTTTGGATTGCGGTAAATCCTGAGAGGTGGGTGCTCTCCATTGGGCCTAGTAATCTCGGGTT
Organism: Pinus albicaulis; assembly: GCA_034641835.2. Classification (NCBI taxonomy): domain Eukaryota; kingdom Viridiplantae; phylum Streptophyta; class Pinopsida; order Pinales; family Pinaceae; genus Pinus; species Pinus albicaulis. The sequence continues at coordinate 192,198,635 of CM076577.1, forward strand.
TGGGATATACGTTGAAGCCTAGAGAGTATGTCTTGGTTTAGGGCCTACTGACCCCTGATTTAGACTGTGGGTTGTGGTAAAGCTTCAGATACTAGGAGACAGGACAATTCCTCATGGTTTAGGCAGAGAGAATCTGGTGATATTCATGCTTGTGTTGGCCTAGTGATCAGGTGTAGATCATCGTAAATCCGGTTGGGACATGATTATTGTGTTGGCCTAGTGATCTGGGATGGATCACGGTAAATCCCGATTTTTGTTGATGAGAGTCAGGTGGTTTAGACTCTGGATGCCTTGGTTGGTTCTTTCGGTTTGAGTCCCACATTCATGCTTGGAATATCGCACAAGGGTGATTGGCTAAAGAGAGATTTGGCTCAACCAATCTATGGTTGGTTGGAACGTGGAAGTACCATCTATGGTTGGTTTTTATATTCAATAATGAAGAGCTCATTCATTTGGTATTTGGTATGCAAATGTACTGGTTATTATGTAGATTCTATTGCTATTGTATCCAATATATTTATGTTGTTATTATGCTGGTTATAAGCATGTATTTTATGAGTGATGATGTATGCCTTTATCTGTGTTTTTACTTGTAAATGAATGCACAACATATCTATAGTAAAATAGATTGTATTGTAGCTTATAATGTAGGGGAGAAATGTTTCTTAGTGATTCTCATATAAGTATGAGACCCCTATTCTTAAATATGCTATTTACATCTGTAGATTCAATGTTTGTGACATGTTTGACAAAATCCCTGTCATGGATAGGAGTAGTCCAGTTGAGTTCTTGTTGATGTGATTGCTTATGTATCATTGTCCCATTGTTATTTATCATCCCTTAAGTTTTCATGAAGTTCTGGGTAGTGACATGGGCTTTGGTCTTAAAAAGGTGGCTCAAATCCTAGAAATGCAGGCACAAAACTGAGCATTTGGATCCCTATCCACTGGCATGAATTGTCATGCCTGTGGCTATAGCCTCCTAGCCCCTAGAATGCAGTGTTATGCCTGTGTCTATGGCTCAAAGGAGGTTAAAATGCTAGTGTGACCCAGGGGTAAGAGGCATGAATGGTTGGGTTACCTCCCGGGGGCGTTGTTGTTGTTGTAAAAGGTTTGTATGTTATGTTTCCGTCTGTTCCACTTCCTTAAGGTCACATAGGAGGTTGAATCTCATTATAGTAACGTATCACCACACGTTTACCCTGATTGGCAGGTTACTTGGGTAGATGTTACAAGAAACCCATTTTTTAAAAGATTTAACTTATAAAATACACCACTAGAAATGTTTATTTTGTTGTTTTCAAGGTCATAAATGCTATATGAATTAGTGAAACCGTGAAATAGTGTTTTAATTTTTTATTCTTCAAAAGTGTCATCATCACCTTCAATATTTTTTATGTGGATATCAATTGTATGTGAATATATGTTCTCTTTGAATAATTCACTTCGTAGAGTGGGGTTTTGCACAAACACTTCCAAACTCTCATGACTATGTGTACCCAAATTTTTCCAGTAGCATTTGCACTTTTGTATTGCAATATTTTCTTAATCACCATTGCAATTGTGTCAATCAATTTTTATTCATAAGGAAGGTGTTGGGTTTTGGCGCACATGGGTAACCCAGGGTTTATAATTCAACCAAAAAAACACCCTTGGACACTAGCATTTTTCAACACTTGCGAGCAAGTGAGGTCTCACATGAGGTATGCTAATGGGTTTTCAAGAACCATTGAAATTTATTCACACAAAAAGGGGAGACATAAATGATTTTAGTTCCAAACATTATTTATCGGAATATAGTATTCGCCATATGTCATAGATATCTCCATTAGAAAAAAAATTACATTCAATAGGCCTTACAATGCATATTGAAACGTTCATAATAATCCACGATGCACATTAGTCAAGTGTAAAAACATTTCTTAACCAACAAAGTAACTATTTGACATGAGTTCATCATACAAGTGAAAAAATAACACTAAAACAGAATTGAGGAACATAAGTTCATTCATACACATACATTGTTATTGAAATTATGCTTCAGCTACAAAATATCAACACATGACATTCACCAAAAGATCTATAAATACTTTTCAACCCATTCTTTTATCCAACCATTAGTACAAAATGCACATACAAAAAAACCATGAAAACTGGCACAAAATTTTTTAATACTTCATATTAATAGCAAAGATCAGTGATACAAAATACAAAGGGGTATCATACACCCAAATGAGAATTTAAAATCATCACCATGATCATCATCATTCATGTTAGATTTCCTTGAAACCCAGTAACTGATTTTCTGTTCAAAACCATAAATACAAATTGTTGCACTAGAAACTAAAATTACGAATACACAAAGTTTTCTAACTTAGCATGCACAGTGGAAAATAAATAAATCGGAAGACAAAAAAAATCAACACATGGAACACAATACATACCCAAGAAACCCCAACTCTGAGGAAAAACTGCATCTGTATTTGTTTTCTATCAGCTCAACAAATAATAAATTTTCTAGAGATTTATATAGGAAGGAAATTCTTCCCTTATTTAGCAAAATCCACTCAATAACTTATTTGAATCAAAATCAAGACAACCCCTGTGCAATGCTTGCTCAAATCCGCTCTTCTATGCATAATTGCACATTATATGACCGCATAGGTGTTACACAGTATTTTTTCGGATTCCTCAGTTCTTATCCCACGTGTCATCTTTTTTTCCGATCATGTCACAAACGTTTCAAAGAAAAAAAAGATGTATAAACTTGTTCATCCTAGAAAACATGCTTAAGATATCCCTGAATACCTAAAAGAGAAATGCCTTGAAGCTTGTCTATAGAGTTTGTAAAAAACCTTGTTTTGCAAGCCCAACGTGGTCCTCCCATTAATAAGATCACACTTGCCACCATGTCCCTATCCTATGAACAATGTTTCCAGCGCGGGAATTCAGTAGTAAAATTGCGTTGGCCCTCTTTAGGCAGGTTCTTAAAAAATGGAGCAGAAACTTCAGCCTCTAGAATTCTTGAGAACATAGTTCTGGTACTTGATGGTTGAATACTCCGATGTTTGGCCCTTGATATTATCTCCAAATATTTTCCCCTTAGAGATAAGACCTTTCCCCCTCATTAGTGGATCCTTAACCTCCTTAGCTCTGCTATAAGAGAGTGCCATGCTAGTGAGTCTTGGTTGGTCATTGCTGGTTCCCTTAATTCTTCCCGATTCTGCCCATATTTTGTCGATTTGATGAAGAAGGAGAAGAGATTGAAGAGCGTGGCTTGGACTTGGATTACCTCTCCGAAGGAGGCCTTCAACATCAAGTCACCAATTGTAAGCTTTCATTTTATCATTTTTATAATACAAAGTGTAATTTTATTCCCATAAATATGTTAATATTAATTGGTTTAGCATGCTAGGATCAATGTAGCAAATTTTGCCGCAGGGTCGTTTATAGCGTTGACTACAAAGCCCCAGGTGTTTCTGGTTACCCCATATTACTTCTTGACATCATCTGCGACCTTCTTCTCCTGGCCCTTCCCTCCAAATGTCGGCGCAGGGTCTTCTCCTTGATAGGCCAAGTTAATGATGCGATGAATGAGCATCTCGTCGATGGGAATGGGTGTTCCCAGCCATAGGTAGTTGTCGTGCACCAGGGCCATCATTTGGCATAGAAAAATATCATTAATTGGGTTGTGCATGAAATGTGGGACAATCAAAAGTTTCAAGAGCCCAAACTTGTGTAATCCCAAGGCCCATTGCATTGGTTCAAATTTAATAATACCTTCGTCATAAGGCACCTACTCAAAATATTCTGACGACACAAGCTCTAGAAGCTTTGCGCAATCTGCCAAGTCCTAATCCTCCAACTTAAGCACGGGGACCTTTTCCAGCATCTCACCTTCAAATGAGACATTTTTTGGAAGAAAGGGTGTATTTATGTGCAACTTGTCTTTATCCAGGTCCTTTGTCACCTCGACTATTGGTTTGCGAGACGCCATGTATTTTGGAAACCGCAAAATTAGGTCAACCTCCTCAACAAGATATTCTTCCATAATATTTTTTGGTTCTTCTACCATAGGTTGCTTCTGATGATCTGCACGGGAGGGCTTTGGCTTAGGAGTTTGCTTTCAAGGAGACTTTTTGGTCCCTGACGACTATCCCTTCTTCTACTTCGGTGGTTCTGGCATCTTAGTAGCTTGTGGCGTAGATGGGGTAGGCTTTGTTGTAGTCATAGCTCCGAGAATCAAGTGACCTAACCCTCGATTGTGGAACATATCTAGAAATAATTCAAAAGATTCAAACATTAAAATAAGCAGAGAAAGCAATAGTAGAGACTTTAATGTATTCAGGATACTCAGAAAGCGAAGGGAGCGATTGCAGTCTTTCATGCCGTATTTATAGCAATGGCGGCCTAAACAACCTTATGTTCATTGATGCAGCTTCATAAATGATAAAATGGCTACAAATTTGTCATAATATCTTCCATAAATGCAGGTTATCCGCTCCTCCAAATGGTAACGAAGTTGTCTTGTCCAGATTTACTGTTCCAAAGGCTACTTTTTGGCTAGTCTACAACTACAACATCCTCGTGGTGTACTCTCTGTGCTGGCTTCGTAGATACTTGTACATTCTCAAACTTCGTCACACAAAATAAATTTTATCACTTCTAAGAACCTTATTTAGAGTCCCACGCCAACTCACAGCTATCCGGAGCGCTAAGACATGGTTGTGGCCATATAATCATTTAGTGTGCACAGGGATGGGGTCATCCATGTAAGGTTTTAGGCGACTTCCATTAACATATCTAGGAAGGAATTCACCATTTTGATGTATCCAAAAGAACCAATCCTCCTTCTGTGATTTCCTTGATAATACAGGGTTTGAGGCAGTGCATCTTGAACTTCCCTAGAAAACGTGCAAACTTACTGTCATAGAGTAACACCAAGTCCTCATTTTTTAAAATCTTCTGTCTAATGTGTCGATCATGCCAAGCCTTTTCACGTGCTTCTGCACCTATTGGTGAAACCCCACAATGAATTTATCTTCTCCTAATGCAACAAGTTGCGACAACTTCTCCTCCATAATGTCTGGATCAACCATGTTGGTAATCGTTGCAATGCGCAGATTGGGGACAATGTATTCCATCAGCATCACGCCCTCCTGCTCGTAGACCATCCTAAAATGTGTTTGTACTGTCAACTTCTTGCACGTAGTCTTGTATGACCATAAAACTACAGGTACATGCACATCCCAATCATTGCAATTGGAATTTAATATATTTGTGAGCACATTTTCTAGTATCTTATTGAATGCTTCTACTACTCCATTCGCCTAAGGATGATAGGGCATGCTCTTCTGATGATGCATTATAAATTCTTTGGTCAATGCCTGAATGGTATCATTTAAAAAATGCGTACCCTGATCACTCATCAGGATTTTGGGGCACTCAATCCTTGTTAGAATATTCTAAAAAATGAGGTGAGCATCCATTTCTGCACTGCAATATTTCATAGGTTGAGCCTTTTCCCACCTAGTCATATAGTCTGTAGCTATGATGATATATTTCACTCCAGTCTTCTTCCCTGGAGGATTAATTGGTCCAACAAAATAAGTTGCACACTTTCAAATTCTTGCAAAGTGACCTACGTTTGTAGTGGCATCTCGTCTCTGTGCGATGGTCTTCCCGTCCTCTGACATACATAAAAAGTGCGTCAGTATTCCTTAGAATCATTGTGCATTGTAGGCCACCACAACCTAGCCCTTAAAACCTTCTGCATGGTCAGGTTTCCAGCATAATGACCACCAACAACGCCTCCATGTGCTTCAGCCAATATACTAGGTCTTTCAAACTCAGGAACATATCGCCTCAAGACTTCATCAGCTCCCATCTTATATAATTGACTAGCAATCAAGGTGAAGTCTACTGCGTGCACGACCAATTATTTCTTCTACTTAAGCGTATATTCCACAGGTGTAGTTCCAGTGGTCAAATAATGGATGATATTTGCAAAGTGATCATCAACTATCTTAATAGTGAACAAGCGTCCGATAATCCCTCCTCCAAATTAGTTGGATCTTCATCGCTTTCAATGCGCGATAGGTGGTCAAGTCCTGCATTGAACCTTCTAGGCTTTATAGTCACCTCAAAATCATATTCCTGGAATAAAAGGAGCTACCTGCAGATCTTCCCCCCCAACACAGGCTTATTCACCAGGTATTTTAAGTAAGAGTGATCTGTGAACATCTTGAAATGACTTCCAAGCATATAAGGACAGAACTTCTGTAACACATATACCATGGCAATCCCTTCTCGTTCTGTAGTTGAATAATTGCGCTCAACATTGGACAAATTCTGACTTGAAAACACAATTGGATGATCAATATCTCCAACACCTGGCTGCGCTAATAGAACTCCTAGTGCGATACATGAAGCATCAACATGTATATGGAATTTATTTTTCCAATCCGGGAATACCAAGATAGGCGCACTTACCATATTCTCCTTGAGTATTTCCAAACTCTTTTGACTGTCCTCATCCCAACAAAAACTGGCATCCTTCTTCAACAAATTTTTCATCAGTGCAGTGATCTTCACATAAGCTTGAATAAAATTCCGATAATATCCAGTATGGCCTAAGATTGAATGTGCATAAACTTCTGATAATATCTAGTATGGCCTAAGATTGAATGTGAATAAACTTCCGATAATATCCAGTATGGCCTAAGATTGAATGCAACTGCTTCACATTCGCTGGGCTCCAATATGTACAAAGAAGGATATTGTCTTTGAAGCTTAGGGTGATGGTATTAGGCTAGTTATGAAGGCCAAGGGTTTTGTTTGGTTTTCTCAGATGGTGGAACATAGTTGCTGTCTGAGACGGAAAGATCTATATGCAAATAGGTTCAAAGGTGAGAAGTTGCAAGTGAACAAAATAAACTTTGATTCTAAAGAAAGATGATGGAAAGTTTTCAATCCATTGGGCTATGGAGTCATAAGAGAATTTAATTGAAACAACCAGGTTCAAGAGTAATCTATGGGGCAAGTCATCTAGGCCTAAGGATCTCTTTGAAGTTTGATTTATGGAATGGGGTGATACAAAAGAAAGGGAATTCAACAGATGCAGAACAAAGAGCAGCCCAGGATCTGGTAAGTACTTTGAAACTAGCCAGCCTTTGACCAGGCACTTAAGAAAAACATAGAAGCAAACTAGGATTTGGTAAGTACTTTGAAACTAGCCATCCTTTGATACACTTCTAATATAACACAATTTAAAAACAAAGGGGAAACTTAAAGGCAACCTTTGGAGCAGGAACTAGCGGGCAGGGCTCACCTTTCTCCTCATCTTAGTCCTTCTTTACTTAGTTACTTTCAAGACAATCACCAAGATCACACAGGATGGCCCAAGATCTGATAAGTACTTTGAAACTAGTCAGCTTTTGACACATTCTAAGGGAAACAGACAAATAGTTGAGCAAACAAGAAAGGGACTCAGGGCTAACCTTTGATTTCCTCAATTCATTCCTTACACAACATATATGAAAGTAACATTTAAAAACAACATTTAGCAGTGACGAAAAGATGAGGGAACGCCAACATCTCTGTGCTTAGACTGAATTAAATCATTTCTAAATAACACAATAAGAAGAAAACATTTGGGATAAAGATTTTTCAGCCAGAGAAGGTCACTGGTGTACAGCAAACTCTAACACTGTTTAAACTGTTCTTTATAGTAGAAAATGAAACAAATTGAAAACAGAAATAAAATAACAAGTTACAGTGAGAATAACATCACCATCAGCATAGACCAGGATCCCATAAATCAGCTTGTATTGATTGCTTCAAACCGGTTACAATCTTCAAATCCAATGTTTTAATCCATCTCTTTTCACAATCCAACCTATCTGTTACAAGCAGAGCTCCAAGAGCCCATGAAACCACTATTTACAGTCAAGAGTTTTCCACTCATAAATAGCTACAGCGCTTCAGCAATCACGTTGACAACCAACTAATCCAACCCCTCGCTCATCTTCTATCGAAGTATTTATAGAAGGATGAGGAGGTGAGATCTGATTAAAAGATCTCAAACACAATCAATGCAGAATTAATGTCTTCCTGACCCCGTGAGGTTCGATGAAGAAATTCTACAGGTGTTACATTGCATTAATGTGTTTATACTTAAGAAGTAAGCTCGAAGAGAGCTTTTGTTGACCTTTGAGGCTCTGCATACTATTAGGGCTATTCTGCAAATATTCTGGAATAAAATCTAGTGCAGAAATAACTTCTTGGTTGTTCCGAGGCATAGTATCTGATCTTGTTCAATAAATTCGGCCTCTGACTGATCGCTCTGAGGCAATAGGTGGCACTGTGGTGGTTGAGGAATCAATTCGCCTCAAATTATGGCGGTGGAGGCGATCGGTCTGATGAACACTTTTAGGTTTTGCTTTAATCCGTGTTCTGAGTCGGGGATTAGGCTTTTGATAACTGTCTTAGCCGTAATCCCCGCCAATTTATTCATAAAACTGCTGCTCTGGTTCATTCTGTCTTCAAAACCTGATACTCTTTCTCTGCTATGACATCGATGGCATTCTTCGAGCTTTACAGGGATATGCGGCAACCAAATCTCATGAAACTTTGTTGATATCATTGTTCTTCTCCGTATGACCGATTCCCTGGATAAATCGGAAGGATTGGAGTCGTCACCCTCATCCTTTAGATTTCATAGAATACGAAGAAAAAACCTTAAAAACCTGCAAAATACAAGAAAAATGAGGAAATCCTGCGTTATATGGATAGACTGCATCGGAAGTCGTGCGGGAAAATGGAGAGATCGGAACCGTTGATCGTATCGCGATCAACGGTTGGGAGTAAATTGAACAGTCAACGGGGAAAAAGGTGGACTGTACAACGGAATCGGGAGAACAAATGAGAGCCGTCGATCCACAGAGATCGACGGTGGGGATCGACTTTTGAATGCGCCGGGGAAGACTTAACGGGCGGGCGAGTTCGTTAAAGGGTGAGCGGGAAAGGCAATCAGGGACCGTCGGATGGGAGGGCCCAGATCCGACGGCGGGGATGAATCCCGCTGCGGGGCCATAGGACGAGGTTTAACGTGCGGGGAATAGACACGGCACGGCGGTTTTTGGGGTGAGGTGGAGAACACGTGTCGGCCAGTGGGTGGGATCGCTGGCCGATGGTATAAAACCGCTCCCGGACGAAAGGTGGTGCGGGCACAAAACCGGTGGAAATGGAAAACAGCGCGGCGAAAGGGGGGTCCACCAGGTGAGGGGTACACTCCGCACCGTTGATCCGTGGGACAGATCGACGGCGGAGTTTTAATATGATTTTCTTTGGTGGAAAAATAAAATAAACCCGACTTTGCATTTTACAAAGGTTTTCAATGTTTTCGGGTGATAAATTATTTCTGAGGGTTAAGCGCCTGGCGGTCTTAGCACACGGTTCTGGCGGGGGGACATATGGATGGAGAGAAAGCAGGGGCTTAGCCTGAGGGGCTAAAGCCTAACGCATAGAAAACGTATGTTTTTCTATGGTTTTTTAATGATTTTTGCAAGAGGAGAAAGGCTCCGATAGGTCAAAAAGTGGGTTTTTTAACCTTAGGAAATGAGATTGATGGAGGAATAAGGGAGATAAGAGGGTTTGATGGGTTTTTTATGGATGAAATGAGACTTGAAGAAACGAAGGAAAGGTGGAAGAAGGGGAGAGGGAAAAGGAGAAGGATGCAGTAACGTTTGATTAGGATTTTCATGGGACATCAGAGGTAGAGAGGATGAAGAGTATGCAGAACCAATCAGTAGTTTAGACTCTTACCAACAGACTTCAAGCACCAACAATTTTCAGGATTGAATTTGTTTCTTGAAGGCTGCAAAGAATGTTTAGCCACCAACTGATATGATTGAAAAATATAGGTGGCTAACAGTGGCTCCACTTGGGGATGGTGCCTTCTTGAAGGCATCAAGAATTCAGACTTGATTTCTCTGGGATGCTGACTGGTGTCTGACCCAGCACTTGCTCTTTCTTGTCTTCTGGACAGAATAATGTCAGTTATGAAAGAGAGATGAATTTCATCAATACAACTTCTACCTACCCCAATCCTACTGATCTAACATTTTTTCTTCATCAGAGTGCACTTGGATTGGCAAACTCTTAACACAACATTTTATTCTTTTGAAAGCAGGAAATCTAATCTACTTCTACTCCTTATTTCTCCCTGAACTCAGATTAAACAGTTGAGCTCAGATATTCCTCTACATATTCTACTGTTTGTTGGGTTTAAACAGTCCAACAAACTTTTATTCTCTAAATTCTACAACAGAAATTTAAAAATAGCCAAGTCAAGATTGAGCTGTTTGACTTGCTATGATCTATGGCATAAAGACAAGCTGCACATAGATTATTGTTTGCAGAAAAATTTAAATCAAAACAGAAGGCTTAAGATCTGAAAATTTTCTCATTATGGCCTTCTCTCATATTCACAGCTCTGTTTTTTCTTTTCAGTGAGCTATCTTTGCTTCTCTTCTGGTTCAAATTTTGAGCGAATTAGAACCAGGTCTTTTCTCTTTGACTCAGAAATTGGAGTAGTTTTGAGTCAGTTTTTGGAAACTTTGGTTCAGATTTTGAGTTTGTTTGAACCTTCATTTCTACCCTAATCTATCTACTGATAAGCCAAGATTAAACAGTTTGGCAAATCAAATTTGCTACCCTATCAGCAGAAAATTGAAAGGTAATTGGTCAAGATTAAACAGTTTGACCAATTAGAAGTGTGTTTCAAGGAGTGGCACTTAAGCTTGCACACTTTCAGATTCATTTCTCTTTTTGGCATGGGGCCTTGCCTTTCTTGTTTTTCATTTCTGCCCTCTTTTCTTTCTTTCTTTGTTTTTGTATTTTTTGATTTTTCATAACTTTAAATGCAATGGTGAATGAAGTATTTACAATGGAAAAGGTAAAAAGGCTTCAAAACTAAGAATAGCTTAAGAAAGGTAATGTTTAAGCATCCTGCCATTGACAGGACCCCCAAACAATTCTGCTCCATTCAGCTCTTGTAAGAAAAATGCATTGTTCCCAGCAACTGAATGAATGGAGTAAGGGCCAAGCCATAGATTGTCAAATTTACCATGCTTTCCCTTGTCCTCCCTCTTTGAGTCCCACTTTAAGACTTTGTCCCCAATTTTGAAATTGCTGGCCTTTGTTCTTCTGTCAAATATCTTCTTGATATTGTCTTGCTTCTATAATGCTTTGTTGTATACTTCCTCCCTGGTTTGCTGAAGATGAATGGTCTGATTTATTCTTCTGATTATGTCATTCTCTTCAGTCTGCAACTCTTGAATTAACTTCATAACTGGTACACCAAGGCTGTTAGGAAAAATTGCATCTGTACAATATACAAGCTGGAAGGGTGACATACCAATAGATTTCTTCAAAGTCAATCTGTCAGCCCAAAGTGCATGAACCAGCTTTGTGTGCCAAGACTTCTTGTTGCCTTCCAACAGTTTCTTTATTATGTTCACTAAGCTTTTGTTGGAAGATTCTGCAAGTCCATTACCTTGAGGGTAATAGGCTGTGGAGTGTCCCAAGGCTATCTGGTATTTGTGACAGAATTCTACCATTCTCTTTGATCCAAATGCTGCAGCGTTATCTGTAATGATTTTGGTAGGACAGCCAAATCTGGAAAGGATATTGGTTTCTATGAATTTAATGATAACTGAATCATTGGCCTGTCTACAAGGAATGGCTTCTATCCACTTAGTGAAATAGTCTGTGGCAGTAAGGATCCACCTGTGTTGAGCAGAAGATGATGGATGGATTTATCCTATGAAGTCAAGTCCCCACTGTTGGAAAGGGGCTTCAACAGTGATTGGATGCAGAGGAAGGGGTAGTAATTTTCTCTTGCCCTCGAACAATTGGAATTTATGGCAAGTGGTTGTAAGTTTGTGCACATCAGGAAAAAGAGTAGGCCAATCGAAACCAGCCCTCAAAATTTTGTTGGCTGTTGACTTCCAGTATAAATGGCCTCCACACTCTCCTTCATGGAATTCCTGCTTAATCTTTTCTGCATCAAACTCAGGCAAACAATTAAGCAATATACCACTAGCATTTTTCCAATAAAGACATTTATCAATAATGCAATAGTTTACAGCTTTTAACTTTAGGAATCTTGCCTTTATTTTGGATAAACCAAGAGGAGTGTTTAAATTAAGCAAAACATAAACAATATTAGTGTACCAAGGAGAATTCGCAAAATAATCTTCAACAATGGGGGTTGAGAATTCTTCTTGGTCATCTAAAGCATTAATCATATTAATATCAAGAACCTCACAATTTGATTCAGCCATTAGCCTAGCTAGACCCTGTCCTTTGATAAGCTTAGTGGGTTTAATCTCTAAATCATATTCAAGAATAACAGCAATCCACTTACCTCTCTTACCATCTGGATCCTGGGTCAGAATGTCCTTTACAACTGAATTTGGGACAAAGGCAATAATGTGGGAGTGAAGGATGTATACCCTGAAGTCTTTTAAAGATTTTACCAAAGCAAAAGCCTGTTTTTCCATAATGTTATACCTCAAAGGGGCATCCCTCAATGCCTTGCTAAAGAATGCAATGGGCTGCTCTTGTCCTTGTGGATTTTTCTGTAAAAGGACAGTAGCTATAGTATGTTCTGATGCAAATGAGAAGATATAAAAATCTTTTGAAAAATCAGGACTTATGAGAACCGATGTTTTGGTTAACGCTTGTTTCACCAGTTCAAAGGATGTCTTTGCTTCTGAGGTCCATTTTACCCCTTGCTCCTTCTTCAACATGTTTGTGATATTCCTAAGGAGCTCAGCCAGGTTGGGGATGAACCTTCTCAAAAAGTTAATCTTTCCTATGAAAGACTGCAACTCTTTGATATTTCGAGGATGAGATATTTGCAATATGGCCTCAATCCTCATGGGATCAATCTTTATGCCTTGCTCGGAAATGATATGCCCAAGAAGCTTACCTTCTTGGAGACCAAATAATGTTTTCTTGGGGTTCAAAGATATCCCAAACTTTCTGCACCTCTCGAAAACTTTCCTCAAATGTTCTAAGTGTTCTTCATCTGTTTTTGAAAACACAGTTACATCATCAAGATAGATAATGATGAAGAAGCCTAATTCTTCCGAGAATGATATGTCCATGGCTCTCTGAAAGGTTGCTCCAGCATTCATTAAACCAAAAGGCATCTTCACATACATGAAAGTGCCCCAGGGTGTAGTAAAAGCTGTCTTTAATTGATCATCAGGGTGGACTAGGACTTGATTATACCCTGAATAGCCATCCAACAAAGAAATTCTTTTAGACCCTACCACCCTTTGCAAAATATGATCCATCTTGGGTAAAGGGTAGTTGTCCTTTAATGAAGCTTTGTTTAAATTCCTGAAGTCTATACAAAGCCTGATTTCTCCAGTCTTTTTTCTAACTGACACCAGATTAGATACCCACTCAGAATATCTAATAGGGACAATAATACCAGCATCATGCATCTTCATAATTTCCTTCTTAACCAATGGCAACTGGACAGGGTTGATTCTGCGCAATTTTTGTTTGAATGGTTTTCTTTAAGAGGGATTTTGTGCTGTATTATTTCAGTGTCATAGGATTTAAGATCTTCGTAACTCCATGCAAAAACATCAGAAAATTCTTTAAACAGCTCTAAGTATTTGAGTTTAATGTGAGCTGGTAGAGTTTTAGACAGTTTGATTAATCTTGGTTTTTCCTCACTGCCTATATTACATTCTTCCACTTCAGTTTCCACAGGTTCCAGTTTTGGTTTGTTGGCCACATCATCAAAATCAAACAGTTCCTCTAGAGGGGCCAAACCCTTGGGCAGACTATCAGTACTAGAATGCAGAGTTTCCATTTCTTCTGTTTTAGATTTTGCACTTAATTCTGTTTGGTTTCTAGATGAGATAGTCTGAAGGTTTATATCTACCAGCTGTGGAGATGGTTCTTCTTCACCAAGAAAATTTTTTCACTGTAGTCTGTATCATAGTCTGAATTTGAACTATGGGGTTCAAACTCATTTCTGAATTGCATGAAGTCTTCTATTTGTTTATCTCCATCGAATACCTGCCAATATTTCTTGTTATCTGGGATAGCTGGTCTGAATTTTATGTGAGAGGTGTCATCATACAACATTGGGCAGGTTCTAGCAGCAAAGGCTAAATTGTGGGCTGCAATGTTTCTTTTTCTTGGGACAAAAGATAAAGTGTACTCCTCAAATGTTTTTAAAAGATCAATGACATCATTCCTGTAGGCCCTAAGTCTGGGGTGATTTGCATTGTACTCCCCATTGACTTGCCTAATGATTAATTCAGAATCCCCATATACATCAATTCTCTTGGCACCTAATTTTTTCAACAGATGCAAGCCTAAGAGAAGGGATTCATATTCTGCTATGTTGTTGGAACACTGAAAGTTTAATTTGCATGAGATACATTCTGTATGATTGTTTTCAGTGTTAGTGATCCAGACACCTGCACCAGCATTTGTTTTGGTGCATGACCCATCAAAATACATAGTCCAGAGAGGCAGATTTTCAGTTTGGTGAATGGACGTTGTACCATTTGATTCCCCAAGTTTTTCATCGGGTTGAGGACTGCCTTTCTGACTGTCAATTTTTGAGTTCAAAGGATTGATAACTTGGAGTTCAAGGTCTGTGTTAAGTTTGCTAGGATCTTCAGACACAATAGACCGTTTCGGCATTTGAACATTGTGTTCCCCCTCTTCTATTTCAACCATCGATTCTATTGAAGCAATTTGTTCTGTGAGTGCTTCATCATTAAACATGATGAAAGAATCAAGGCTCGTGTTTATAGCATAGAGAGGGGAGTTTTGAGGTCGATCTTGACTTGTTACTGTGTACTGCATGTGGGATTCCCTATAAAGCTTCCTAGTCTGATTGAAAACAGGGATAGTTGCATAGGTCATGTCCATTTGCATGGTCCCCTGTAACTTAGCCCCCCAAGACCTTGATAAAAGCATTCCGTACTTCGGGGGGACATCAGCCACAACAACATCCATAACTAAACATTTGGCTGGAATTTGGGCTAAATTAACACAGAGGTATTTAATCAATCCTAGACACTTAACTCTGTTTGAGTCAAAAGAGTACAGATCTTTGTAAGGTCTGGTAATTTCAAGACCCAGGCTCTCCATTACAGCTTTTGGCATTAAGTTATGGGAAGCACCTGAATCATGCATAGCATTATGCAGAATTTTGTCATGAATGTTTAAGCTTACATAAAAGGGAGGGACAGGACCTTCTTGGAACTTTCCTTCAATATTTGGACCAAAAATAAGCTCTGGTTGGTCATCATTTAGATTGAGAGTATCTTCATTATCTTCTAAGTTTAAAGCCTTCAAAATTTTAGACCTATATACATGCTGGGTAGCTAACTCAGTCAAAGGAACAGAGATTTTAATCTTTGAGATTTCTTGTTCTAGGCTGAAAAGGCTTTGATTCTTCAAAGTATTGACTTCAGCCTTGTTTACTGCCATTTTATCAGCAACAACAGCTTGCTGATTTGGTTTATCTACAATTGGAACAGTTGTTCTACCAGGAGTACTAACTGAGGTGCTAGTACTGCTAATGTTTGCACTCTGTTTTTCGATGTTTTGAGTGTCTTTCTCTTTATCATTACCAGAATCAACAGCTACCGTTTTGTCCTTTGGTTTGATTGTTTTAGACTTGGTTGCAGTGCTGTTTTGAGAAGGTTTGTCAGAGGTTTTATTGTTGGGGGTTTGTTTATTAGATCTACTTCTGAGTTCATATTCCCTTAAGGGCTCTATGACAGCGTTCTCCATGTTTTGATAGCTGTTCTCAGCATCATTTCTTCTGTCATCATAAGGTGTATAAAGACCTTGTTTATTATAATAATGAACCGCAAAGTCATCATCATCTACCCCAAACAAGTTTATATCATCTTCCTCTGTTATTTGATCTGTTTGTTCAACCTCACTTAAAAAATTCTGATGAAAGGGAGGAATGACCTGCTGATCATCTTCCCTAGGTCTGTTTGGAGGCTGATTTCTTCTAAGATTCTGATTTTGGTTTTGGTTTCTGTTTTGAGGAGCATTTTGATTTAGACTTGCTTGTGCTCTCTCTAGAATGCTCATTTTCTTCATCATTTCTTCCATCATTCTTTCCATCTTTGAGCTCGAAGTAGAAGGGGTGGATTCCTCTCTAAAAGATACTCTCTTTTCAACTTTGATCCTTGCTCTTTTCTCCATGAGGTTCACCTCCACAGAAAGAGCACCTCTTTGCATATCTTCAAGGGTTGCGAAGACTCTTTCTCTGAGTGAATATGTCATGTCTGGATCAAAACCTTCTGGAAATTTGTTTAAGGCTGATCCCTGAGGAGGTTTCAGTTCAGGGGAAAGTGCATTATACACACTGTTGAATCTGGTACAATAAGCTTGTACACTTTCCCCAGGGTTCCTATGGAGATTGTTATAGTCGGCAAGGACTTGGAGAGGGTTTTTCCTTACTTCCCATTTGTTTAAGAATGTTTGATGGAAGGCTTGTAGGTCGTTAATACTATGGGGGGTTAAACCTTTAAACCATTTTCTCACTTCTCCCCCCAAACTTTGAGCAAACAATCTGATTTTGACAGATTCATTATCAATTTCATTTCTGTAAAAGTAGTCATTCATCTTGTCCACATGTTGAGATGCTGTTATGGTATTATTAGCATCATATAATGGAATTTTGGACTGATAGTCCTGTGGAAGATTGACTAATGGTACAGGAAGGACTAAGGGAGCATACCATGCTGCCATGATATGTGGTGGGGGTGGATTTACAAGAGGATGAATGGTTTGAAGGGGAGTGGTTTGAACAGTGGGTGAAAGATGAACAGAAGTGGATGGAACAGCAGTAGGTCTCTGAGCTGATCTTGGATGAGAGACACCTAGATTATGTAAGAAATGCAAATCAGGAGGTGTTGATTCTCTATTCCCAAGAGTCTTGCTGGTTTCGGGCGATGAAAGGGTAGGCTCAGGATCTAACTGATCTAAATCACCAAATGACCTAGTTCTGAATGGGTTCAATAAGTCAATTTGTGATTTATGAAGAGCTGAAAGGTTTTCAGGGACTGAATTGGCTCTTAGGGGTGGTCTGAAGATAGTTGAGGATTGTATTCTAGGAGACTTCCTAAGAATTCTTTCAGGGTTATCAACTATTTCAGGAGGATCTGGGTCAGTATAAGCTCTAGTATGAATCTTTTTAGGAGCCACAATGTTTATGTGATTAGACCCAATCTAAACAAGAAAAGTTCAACCAGATATGACAATCTTTAGACGGTTAACTAATCTGTTTTCCCAATTCGAATCCTGCAGCCTTCTAACTGAGTTTGAATAATTTTATAATGATAAGGGTTCTTTCCAGTGGAGTCTTAAGGTCTGTTCAGGATGGTGGAGTCGCCAGGTGGAAGGCTCAAAGTATTTTCCAAGGAATACACTATCCACCACAGTGTTTATGAAACGTTCCTTTTCAGAAATATCTCGAAACACAACAAACTCTAACCAGAGATTGACTGGGAGGGCATTCACCAGATATGTCACCCCCAAAAGAGGATGAGATCCAGAGGCTACCTGGCCCTTTCCAGACTCTGTCTAAGAGTATAGGGTAAAACACATCAAAGACGTAGACAAGATATCAAAACTAGTGTTTCACTACCAATCTGAAATGTTTTTGGTATTTTCTGAATTGTTTATATTGTGGTTTAAAAGAATGTCCTAACTTTGCCTCAAAACTTAGCTACGGTTACGAAACAAAGACAGTCTATCCTTATGGCTAAGCTAGCTGATTTTCCAAGGTTAGATAAAAACTTAAAAGAATCCTAGGATGACCTAGTTTGTCACTGATTCAATTGATCTTCATCTTAATTACCATTTTCTTGGTAGTGCTTGGAAAGGCTGCTTTTTACTCTCAAGATGTTGTGTGAAGATTCTGGGTAAGGATTTCCCCAGCGGAGTCGCTAGAAATGTTAGTTCCTGGTGGCTCAGCTGCAAAGTAGAACAATTGTCATGGAACCAGAGAATTTGAGTTAAAGTCTTCCCCAGTGGAGTCGCCAGAAATGTTAGGTCTCTGTAACAAGCAAGATTGGCAAAGTCCGATCACAGAGTTAACATCATTTCAACCAACTTTGGGATTCTAGGATCTAGCCCTCCTGAATCCGGAGAGGGATCTCTCCAATATGTACATAGATGGATATTGTCTTTGAAGTCTAGGGTGATGATATTAGGCTAGTTATGAAGGCCAAGGGTTTTGTTTGGTTTTCTCAGATGGTTGAACATAGTTGCTGTCTAAGACGAAAAGATCTATATGCAAATAGGTTCAAAGGTGAGAATTTGCAAGTGAACAAAATAAACTTTGATTCTAAAGAAAGGTGATGGCAAGTTTTCAATCCATTGGGCTATGGAGTCATAAGAAAATTTAATTGAAACAACCAGGTTCAAGAGTAATCTATGGGGCAAGTCATATAGGCCTAAGGATCTCTTTGAAGTTTGATTTATGGAATGGGGTGATACAAAAAGAAAGGGAATTAACAGATGCAGAACAAAGAGCAGCCCAGGATCTGGTAAGTACTTTGAAACTAGCCAGCCTTTGACCAGGCACTTAAGAGAAACATAGAAGCAAACTAGGATCTGGTAAGTACTTTGAAACTAGCCAGCCTTTGATACACTTCTAATAGAACACAAATTAAAAACAAAGGGAAACTTAAAGGCAACCTTTGGAGCAGGAACTAGCAGGCAGGGCTCACCTTTCTCCTCATCTTAGTCCTTCTTTACTTAGTTACTTTCAAGACAATCACCAAGATAACACAGAATGGCCCAAGATCTGATAAGTACTTTGAAACTAGTCAGCTTTTGACACATCCTAAGGGAGACAGACAAATAGTTGAGCAAGCAAGAAAGGGACTCAGGGCTAACCTTTGATTTCCTCAATTCATTCCTTACATAGCATATATGAAAGTAACATTTAAAAATAACATTCAGCAGTGACGAAAAGATGAGGGAACGCCAGCATCTCTGTGCTTAGACTGAATTAAATCATTTCTAAATAACACAATTAGAAGAAAACATTTGGGATAATGATTTTTCAGCCAGAGAAGGTCACTGATGCACAGCAATCTCTAACACTGTTTAAACTGTTCTTTATAGTAGAAAATGAAACAAATTGAAAACAGAAATAAAATGACAAGTTACAGTGAGAATAACATCACCATCAGCATAGACCAGGATCCCATAAATCAGCTTGTATTGATTGCTTCAAACCGGTTACAATCTTCAAACCCAATGTTTTAATTCACCTCTCTTCACAACCTAATCTATCTGTTACAAGCAGAGCTCCAAGGGCCCATGAAACCACTATTTACAGTCAAGAGTTTTCCACTCAGAAACAGCTACAGCGCTTCAGCAATTACATTGACAACCAACTAATCCAACCCCTCACTCATCTTCTTCTGGAGTATTTATAGAAGGATGAGGAGGTGATATCTGATAAAAAGATCTCAAAAACAATTAATGCAGAATTAATGTCTTCCTGACCCCGTGAGGATCGATGAAGAAATTCTACAGGTGTTACATTGCATTAATGTGTTTATACCTAAGAAGTAAGCTCGAAGAGAGCTTTTGTTGACCTTTGAGGCTCTGCATACTATTAGGGCTATTCTGCAAATATTCTGGAATAAAATCTGGTGCAGAAATAACTTCTTGGTTGTTCCGAGGCATAGTATCTGATCTTGTTCAATAAATTCGACCTCTGACTGATCGTTCTGAGGCAATAGGTGGCACTGTGGTGGTTGAGGAATCAATTCGCCTCAAAGTATGGCGGTGGAGGCGATCTGTCTGATGAACACTTTTAGGTTTTGCTTTAATCCGTGTTCTGAGCTGGGGATTAGGCTTTTGATAACTGTCTTAGCCGTAATCCCCGCCAATTTATTCATAGAACTGCTGCTCTGGTTCATTCTATCTTCAAAACCTGATACTCTTTCTCTGCTCTGATATCGATGGCATTCTTCGAGCTTTACAGGGATATGCGGCAACCAAATCTCATGAAACTTTGTTGATATCATTGTTCTTCTCCGTATGATCGATTCCCTGGACAAATCGGAAGGATTGGAGTCGTCACCCTCATCCTTTAGATTTCATAGAATACGAAGAAAAAACCTTAAAAACCTACAAAAAACAAGAAAAATGAGGAAATCCTGCGTTATATGGATAGACTGCATCGGAAGTCGTGCGGGAAAATGGAGAGATTAGGACCGTTGATCGTATCGCGATCAACGGTTGGGAGCAATTTGAACAGTCAACGGGGAAAAAGGTGGACTGTACAACGGAATCGGGAGAACAAATGAGAGCTGTCGATCCGCAGAGATCGACGGTGGAGATCGGCTCTTGAACGCGCCGAGGAAGACTTAACGAGCGGGCGAGTTCGTTAAAGGGTGAGCGGAAACGGCGACCAGGGACCGTCGGATGGGAGGGCCAAGATCTGACGGTGGGGATGAATCCCGCTGCGGGGCCATAGGATGAGGTTTAACGTGCGGGGAATAGACATGGCACGACGGTTTTCGGAGTGAGGTGGAGAACACGTGTCGGCCAGCGTGTGGGATCGCTGGCCGACGGTATAAAACCGCTTCCGGACGAAAGGTGGTGCGGGCATAAACCGGCGAAAATGGAAAACAGCGCGGCGAAAGGGGGGGTCCACCAGATGACGGGTACACTCCGCACTGTTGATCCATGGGATAGATCGACGGCGGAGTTTTAATATGATTTTCTTTGGTGGAAAAATAAAATAAACCCAATTTTGCGTTTTACAAAGGTTTTCAATGTTTTCGGGTGATAAATTATTTCTGAGGATTTAAGCGCCTGGCGGTCTTAGCACACGGTTCTGGCGGGGGGCCATATGGATGGAGAGAAAGGAGGGGCTTAGCCTGAGGGGCTAAAGCCTAATGCATAGAAAACGTATGTTTTTCTATGGTTTTTTAATGATTTTTGCAAGAGGAGAAAGGCTCCGATAGGTCAAAAAGTGGGTTTTTTAACCTTAGGAAATGAGATTGATGGAGGAATAAGGGAGATAAGAGGGTTTGATTGGTTTTTTATGGATGAAATGAGACTTGAAGAAACGAAGGAAAGGTGGAAGAAGGGGAGAGGGAAAAGGAGAAGGATGCAGTAATGTTTGATTAGGATTTTCATGGGACATCAGAGGCAGGGAGGATGAAGAGTATGTAGAACCAATCAGTAGTTTGTGATCTTACCAACAGTCTTCAAGCACCAACAAGTTTTCAGGATTGAATTTGTTTCTTGAAGGCTGCAAAGAATATTTAGCCACCAACTGATATAGTTTGAAAAATATAGGTGGCTAACAGGGGGATCCATATTGATGATGACAACAATCTTGGCTGGATTAACCATTAGTCCTTGTTGATAGACAATATGTCCCAACAAAATACCAAAGGGGATGTAGAATATACACTTCTTCAAGTTTAGAGAAATATGGTACTGTCGACAAGTTTCTAGCATCAACTGCATGTTGGAAACATGTTTCTTCAAGAGCCCAAAAAGAGTCCAATCATCAAATTACACCTCTAAGAATTTGTGGATATAGTCTTTGAAAGCAATGACTACTACGTGCGGAAATATGGATGGAGCATTATTAAATCCAAATGGCATAACAGTATATTGGAATGAACTCCATTCAGTAGCAAAGGTAGTCTTGCTTCGATCTTCATGCGCGATCCTTGTCTGATGATATCCATAAAATACATCTGTAAATGAATAGGCTTCCTAATGTCCTACATTTCTTAAGACCTCATCTAAGAATGGGGTTGGAAAAGGATCATGCACACAAGCATCATTTAATTTACACAAGTCAAAACATATCCTTATTTCACCATTTGTTTTCTTTTCTTGGGCTACCATGGGACTCACCCACTCTGATTCTTCTACTCGTTCAACAATTCCTGAAAAAACCATATTTGCTAGTTCTTCCTTAACCTTTTGATTATAATTTGGGTTCAATCTGTAACGGCACTGCTTGATAGTCCTAGAATCTTGTTTCAAAGTAATTTTCATCACACCAAGATCTCCAATAATCCCTTTTAACTCAGAAAATTTAGTAAGGAATAATTCTTGTTACTCAGTGAGAAGTTCTGCAATCTTATCCAATGTATCTTCACCCTAATAATCTCCTATATCGGAAAAATTAGGCTAATATTCGGTTCCAATATTAACTTGCCTGGTTTTAATAGGTTCAATAACATCTGGTAATGCAATCTTAGGTATAGCAACTGCGTGTTGACCCTCAAACTTAGGAATGTTAATATTTCTTAGATCCTCCTAGTTGTCTTCAGAGATCACATTTAGGCATTCAACTGCAGCGTGTAACTACACATTCCATTCTGGTGAGGCCCATACCACCGATTCTTTTGGAATATCAAAGATAATATCTTGAATCTCATGTAATTCCTCATCAACACTCTTGAACCCACTTTCAAAGATGAAAGTAAAAATGAAGCTTTCTTTCAACGCAATTCATTCAACAGTACCATGTCGCAGCTCAGTATCCAAGTACCAATTCATGGGTACCCTGCCTAATGTATTGATGAATATGTTAACCCATTTTGGCTGCGGTTCTTCTAGTTAAATTATCCAAATGAATGCACAGATCCTCTACGCCTAAGTATGTTCCTTTCATTTGAGTGATGGGGCTACCAAATCGCATGCACATCATTCCATGGAAGTCCATCCAAGTAGCAATACTCTCTCTGTGAGTTCCCCACCAGTGTGCTGGGTTGCGCACAGAGCTAAATCGAATGCATAGAACCATTGTTCCTATGGAACATCCTTTTCCATTGCATCTAAAAAAAATTGACATCTCATATGCCATCATAATAGGGAATTTCACGTACCTCATAAGTTATACATCGTAGAGATCTGGTAACTTGTTTACAACGCAGTGTGAATACTTTGTGTAAGAAATTCTGCTGGTTTTCCAATTCTTCATCTGAGTCTTTCAAGCACGAACTATCCTTCTTCCAACTAAGCCGACCATCTGTTGTGGGATTGATGCAATCCTCATCCCTCGCAGTCAATTTGTACACATGATCGATATCATCTTTGACATAGTCATTGCGCACTGCCTCTGTGTACATTTATCCTTCTGCTGGATCTAGAGGGACCACAACCCTTGTCCCATTTCTTTCAAATAACATGCTCCCGCACTCGAGGTTAATAATAACATCCATGTCAAAAGCCCAGTCTAAGCCTTGTAGTGCAGGATACGGGTTTGTATCAGAAACAATCTTAATGACTTCAAAATCAACAAACACCTTGACTCCTTCAATGTTAACTACTGTCCTAGGGAGTCTTCCCATGGGGATAATATTCTGCTAGTTAGCCATGAAAAATTGAAATGTGGACCATTTGAGCTCAGGTTCTCCCATTATTTTCCATTTTTTCTTAGGTATTACATTTGCATCTGATCCATATCCAAAATGACTTGGTGCATCTCAAAGTCTCCTATTTGAGCAGTTAAGCGTGTTTCCCGTCCAGTCCTCCTCTTGCTTTTGTAGATTTTCTTGACAACCCTATGTTCCTTTTGAGGTTGTCCCTTCGGGGGTTGTTCCTTCTCAACGCAATTATCAATTAATGTTTTCATATTTTCAACTGCCTTCTTATTGCGCAGAAGTTTAATACAAGCATGTAGGAACATTTTTAGCTCAACTAGATCGGTCTCCTTGGTAATATCAATAGTTTTAATCACTAATTTTGATGTCGATGCACCAGGGTCCATAAAATACTTCTTTTATTCATTAAAAGTATCATTTTCCTTCTATAAGTTAAATCCTTCCTTCTTCTCAGGAGCGTTCCAAACCCAGACATCTATATCAGGTTTCTTACCTTCAACTTTGTTTTCACCAACTCTTACACCACTTCTAGTCAAAATATTAATGCTAGGCTCTTCATCGCGTGGCTCTGCCCTCATCATCTGAACATCTTGTGTAGGTGTCACAATCTTCTTCTCCTGCATCTTTGCAAACAACACATGGAAATATTCAATTACATGGTCAAACTACTGATAATTCCTACATGATTACTATGTTGGGTTTGTGCAGTCGTGCACGAAGTGGTTGGATTCTCCACAATTATAGAAAATGATCTGGCCTCTTCCCCAACCAACTCCTCCTCCTCTTCCATGCCCTCAACCCTGAATTCCCCCGCACCCAGAGGGTGACGTGGGTGAATCTTGACCCCTATTTTCTGATTGCATCTTGTAGGTCATAGATTGGTCAATCATTAGGTCAAAATTGTGACACTGCATCTCATCATGGCCTACAGATCAACAAAATTTGCAATAGAGTTGCTTCTCCATCGAAATATATTTATGCAACCTAGGGCAATAGATTGTAGGGTGTTGTCCGGCTACTTGAGGTATTGTGTACCATATTGTAGGGTTCACACCTGGTGGTGCTCCAACCCCTGAATTAGGTTTGATCAGACTCGGTCCTCCAACAGCCAGATATTCACCAAATGCGGGGCATTGCTCCTTGTATTGTCATTCAGCTTTGAAGCACATGCACCATATCTCTGCTCGCACTTCCTTTCCATTCTCCTTCCGCAAGATTTGTATTTCTAAGTGTAGGGTAGCCAATTAACTCTGAATCTGTTGAACCCTGGCCTGCACATTCTGGACTAGAGAAACCTCCAACTTCATTGAGATTTCCACAACTTCAACCTGGGACACGATCTTCTATTGAGACAAAGGCAGATGAAAATATGGTAGTAACATTACAATGAACCATTCCTTATATTGATCATCAATAATAGTGAAGCCTCCCTCTCTAATGATGTGTTTTAACTGTTGATCTGCTTCCCATATGGTCTCATTCTATTCTTGATGAATATATTTTAATTTGGTAAGACATTGAGCATATGACTTTGGATTTCAGAATTGTTCCTTCAATGCATCTTTGAGATTATCTATTGTTGCATTAGGGTTATTTTATATAAAACTCATATACCAGTCCAGTGCGTGCTCTTAAAATGCAGTAGCGAGATGTGCCTTCTTAACATCATCATCATTAATATGTTATACCTTCCACACAGCCTTTGCAATGAGCCAAAACTATTCAGTGTCTTCATTTCTGACACCCTTAAAAGTCTGCATCTTAATACAGTTAGCCATATCGAATACTCGTGGTGGAGGTGGAGGTGGAGTGGGATGGAGTGTATTGTGAGGTGGATTTGGGAGTGGGGTGGATGGGATCTGAAGCACAGTTTTAGCCCTTACCTCAGACTGTGTAGATTCACCAGAGCTACTTGTTTCAAACTCTTTGTCACTGTCATATTTTCCTTGGAGGGGACTGTACACAAAATCTCCGTCCGAATGTGTATTGTAAATTTTCCTACTGCACGTAGATCTAGGTTGAACTCTTTTAAATATTCACTCACTATGGTTGCACAAAGTACCCTTTTCACATAAGATTATTTTAAACCACAAATTTAAATAGCGCAAGAACTTACCTAGAGGACCTTTGAAAAACATTCTTTGAGCTTCAGAATATGACACAAAGGCATCAATAGAAAATTCAGAGACAAATCCACCCAGAATGTTGTGGATCGATTAATCTAATGCATAGGTGATATTATTGCTATATTTTTCCAATTGCTAAATCAACTCGGGAGTCCAATTGGTTACTGCGTCGTCCTTCTAGCAGGTCTGAAACTCAGTAAGCCGAGATAACCACTTGTGCAGTTCTATTGCAAAGGACGCAAAGAAACTTTCGTGCTGCTCCGTATAAATAAATCTTTGTTCCCACTCTTCAGCAGATAATCGTGGATTCATATTCTCTTGGATCGTGAATTCATGCACGTTTCTATCCAATCAATCTTGTAATTCAGGCTTAGTCGGATGCCACAACATCAAACCTCCCTAAAAAAGATCCCGATATTGGAAACACAACTATTTTTTTGGCTTAAGGGGTCCTGACTCAGGTTCATAGTGTTCTACGCAACCAAAAAAACCCTCCAACTACTGGCCCTTCCGGTAGTGATCTGCTTGCGTAGACCAAAGTGTCACCAGAAGCAGTATGGGGGGGTGCTAGAACCAGGTTTCTGCACCCTAAGGGAGAACGATGTTGTGGATCTAACCCTCCCGATATGATCTAACTACTACTGTTCTACGCAAGTTCCTTTAGCCAGATCCAGATCTATCTTTAATAAAACCCTTAAATATACTTGTGCAATCACATAGATCCACTTTATATAGTTATTAATTCATAGAAACCCTTAAACAAAAAACAGATAAAGATCTTGTGCAATTATATAATCAATTAAGATAGATACGTATTAATAATGTAAACCACAAAAAATCTATAAGCAAATCAATACACCAATACATAAACATCAATCATGCAAGTAAAACAATATTTTCACCAAAAATTCTCTTCATTAGCCGATCTTCAATGGTTACAATTTAGTCTCTTGCGCACACAACTGCAGAGTGATCTCACACAACCCAAGACTTAGGTCTCCACACACACAGCCTCAGAGTCCTCACACACATCCCAGGACTTATGTCTCCATGCACACAGCCACAGGAGCCTATCTCTACTTAGTCTTATCCCAAGAAATTCCCAAAATTACATCAATAATACATGATCAACTATCAAGTTATGATGATGTTATTCTTCAACTTGACTCAACATACCTATTTATATAATTCAAATGTGCAAAACCATGAGCTCAAACCGTGGTTTGAGCCCCATGATTTACCCTTTAACCCGTTACAAAAATAAGGAGCTTTGACCCTTCCTAAATCCCCAAAATAGACAAAATTGACTCGACTTTGACCCTAGGGGATCCTAACCCAAAATAAGTTTTTTCTGAGACAAAAGAAGAGAAGAGGAAGGTCCTGAAGTAATAAGTAAAGATGGCTAAGGCTCCTCAGGTTCAATAACCTCAAGAATAAATATGTCTAACTCAGGAATGTCAGGTTCAATAATGTTAGGAAATAATGTTTCAGGGACTTTTGTTTTGATTGTGTTAGTGCAACATAAAGAGTAGATGTAATCTCGGTCTTGGAACTCAAAGGGAATGATGATTTTGGAGGATCAATATCAAGAGGAGGGCCAAAAGTAGTCCCAAAAGTTCCAGATTTAGTATTTTGTGTCTTCTTATGCTTCTGATGATGACTAAGAGTAGCCTCGGTGGAAGAGGATGCTTATTTTTCATTCTACGAGAATGACAGGGTGGGGGATTTTGTTATTCCACGTTAGATAATAAATTTTATTAACAAAAAATAAATAAATAAAAAAGCAGGTAATATAGGCATAAATGATTTCCAAGCAATCGTAAACTGCAATATACACCTTGGTAAACCAAGGACTTAACATACAACAATCAATTTCCCTGAATTTTGTGTTCGGAGTATCACGGTATACAAGGCGGCAAACTCGGTTACTTATGGATGGATAACAACCTATAGGGAACTCCAAAAATATACTCGATGGTATGTGTGAGTGCAGTCCGTAGTAGTGTTGTCTAATGCGTAACCGTTAGATGAGAGCATTCTGATGCGGCCCATCATTAGGTATATTTTAAGGGGTTAAAATTCCAAACTTCAGCTATTAAGTTACCTCTCTCTCAGATTTATTTATATTTTTGTCATATTATGATTAATGAGAAATGTGTATGATCTTTGTCATGTCTTGTTGCCTAATTTGATTTAATTGTAGATAATGAGGCTATTTTTGAGATATTTTCCACCTAAGGGCTCAAAGTAGACAACAAGGAGAGATTGTAGGAGGTTTGTTGTTGGCTTGAAGGGGTCAAGACCCAGGTTCGGAGTAGCTGCACTACCAACAAAACCCTTTATTACTAGCCCTTTCGGCAATGATCTACTATGTATACCACAGTCTCACTCGAGGCAATATTGGGGGATGCTAGAACTAGGTTTTTGCATCTAGAAGGATATTAGGACATGGATTTACTACTATAATTCTCCCTTATGCTTCCGTGAACTGCGAAAATGTAATTATCTACTTTTACAGTTTACGCACTAGTCATCAATTACAACTACTGCACACTGCGCCTTTATAAATGGCATAAAAGACTTTGCTATGCATAAAAAACCATACAATTCTCCAAAATACATAAAATATATTCAAGGATAAATAATAGACAAATTGAATAGATAACACAAAGATACTTCAAAACTTTCCTTTCTTTTATTAATGATGTGTCTTTTCAATACAATCCTTCTTTGACCTGAGCACACAACTATGGGTGGTTTGCGCACACAGTTGCAGACCAAGGCCTCTGCGCACATAGCTGCAGAGCCTTCTCCTAAGACCTAAACAGACTAAAACAAAAATAATTCATAGTTTTTTCTCATACAATTATGGATCTATCTCTCTATCTCTTCGACTCAACAAGGCATCACTTTATATAGAATTTACATCTTACAATACCATGGTATACATACCATGGGAAGACTTAAAACTAGCCAAATAAACCTAATCCCTTTACAAAAAGAGTGTATTTGACCCACCCCAAAGCCCCTAAAAATCCAAAACCCCATGTGAAACTTTTAAACTCCATGCGATTGCCTTATTTCCGTGAGATCACACACCCAACTTCCTCAAATTGTGGAGTGTTTAACTAAAAAATGGACCAAGTTGGGCCCTGCCCAACAGGCACCCGACACTCACATGTGACTCGTCTTGAGTCACTCAGCCGGTGCGCCCTGAATCTTTGCTTGAATGTTGGTGTAGGCATCCTTCAGTGGTTGAATCATCGCTACAAACTACGTTTTTTCTTTGCACACCTCTGTCAGTAGCTTCTCTGTAGTTGAGCATGCGATCCTTTGAAGCACATCTTTATGCTTATGCTTGATCTCCTTAAGCTTACTGTCTACAGTCTGTGATAATTGGATGAACTCATCCTGCCAAGGCTGGGTTCATGTTGTGATTATCTATTATTTTCTTCACAGCTCCTCGATCTGACTCTGTAGATTCTTTCCTTCCGGTATGTGGGTGAGTCATTGTGTAGGTGCTAGGGTCGTCACCGTGACTTTGATCTCACCAAACTATTTTTCCTTTTACACAATCTCTGCTTCAATTTGCTGAACATTTGGATCCTCCTGCAACGAGGTCCAGATTTCCATGGTGTCTTCGAATAGTTTTCCACAATCCTTGATTATGGTAGAGACACCTTTTAATGCAACCTTGATCTCTGTTTCCCACTATTCACGCAACTATGGCGATGTTGTTGGATGCAACCTGATTTGCAGCTCGTTGTTCTGCATCTGAAGCTCAAACTTGACCCTTTCCATTTCATTCTTGGATTATTTTATTGCAGTGGTGAGCTTCACAATATTTTCCGCTGGGGCTGCCTGAGTTTGGATCTTGAGGTTGGGCAACTCAATGCAAGTATTATTAATAATCTGCTCTAACTACTGTCCTTTCTGAGTTGCCTTATCATGGTCCTTGAGTGCCTTATTCATGTCATTGAAGGTCTTCTTGTTGTCCTGCTTGACTTCCTTAATGACCAACAAAGCACACTGCTCGCACACCTTCAACTGATCTGTGACCCCCTAGTGAAAACCATGTAGCATTTGGATGGGCAGCGCAACAAGATTCATACTAAGGGTATGCCAATTCTTGGCACACGCACGATCCTCAACATCCTAAAAATGAAGCGCCAGTCTAGGTACTTGTAAAATGAGAACCTTGATAGTTATTGCTAACTCATGCACTTGTTTCCATTCTGGGGCCACACTTACTTGAGTCAGGGTTGCTTGTGCCACGCTCGCTTGGACCACGCTCACTTGTACTTTCAATTTGTTGATTCCATATTGTACTTCCCTCAATACAACCTTGTATTGATATT
Source organism: Pinus albicaulis (assembly GCA_034641835.2). NCBI lineage: Eukaryota > Viridiplantae > Streptophyta > Pinopsida > Pinales > Pinaceae > Pinus > Pinus albicaulis. Next base: position 192,228,568 of record CM076577.1, read on the forward strand.
CTATCCTACTCCATGCACCCTCGGTGACATCGCACTCCTTATCAACGATCTTATCGATGTCCCCTTCAATAAGGACCATCGGCTCCGCTCCTATGGATCTATCTGACTTGTTCTTCTTGCACTCACCTCCTCCAGTAGGTATTTTTCGGCACTACAATAAATAGGGAGTCTATTGTCTCTGTATCTTTAAAGGTATCCTGGCCACCCTATCCATCGTTTGTTTCATCGCTAGTCCTTTTAGGGTCCTGCTCTGATTCTTTCTAGTATCCTTCTCAGGTTCTTTCTTGGGTTCCTTCTCTGTGAATTTTCTTGTATTATTCTCAGCTTCTTTCGCAGGTTCCTTCTCTGTGAATTTGCTAGTCTTCTTCTCTGTTCCTTTCCCAGTTGGTTTTCTGGCCAACTTTCCTCTCGTGTCCTTCTTTGCTGTAGTGCCTTTTTCACTGGTTCCTGCCTTCTCTGTCTCTGCGCCTTCCATGGGTAGGGTCAACTAATCACTCGTCCAATTTCTTAAAACCTGCGCAATATCATCCTCCATGACCAAATAGGATAGCTCGTACAATTTCTCTTTACGGTCCTTTCGCGCGTTGATATAGACGTGATGAAAATTTTCCTTAAAATTTGCAATTTTTCGATAAGATTCAAACAACATCGGTGAGAGCCTAGGCCACTGACTCACTATAGTACATAAATCTATCTCTAGAAATACCCAAAAAAACTTTTTTCCATCGCCCAATCAGGGTCCTTAGTAAAACACAACGATGCGTACCTCACATCTTCACATATGTCCAGATCCACAATGGTGAACTGTGACTCCTCGGGCTCTTTCCATGCCATCAATGCTATCAAGAGAAATAACCACACGTAGTAGAATTTATTTCCATCCTCCTGTGCATATCAGAAATCATATAGAAATTCCTTGCACATATATCCAACCCAATTATACTAGACTCCTTTGCTGCACTGTGTAGCCAAAGAAACTACTGGTGTTGACACCTCATTTGCATGGCACTTCCTCATGATTTACCTGGCCAAAATGTGTGTGGTGAAGAACACATTTTGATCGTTGATATTGTATCCTCGAGTCTTCTTTATGATGCCATATTTTTCCTTCATCACATATTTTCCCTTTATCCTAAATTTTCCCTACAAATTTGTCTACTGGGTTCTGTCCTTGGTATGGTAGTGCAATTATTCTTCTAATGAGTATATCATAAATAAATATTTTCCCACCCAACCAGAGACACCCGTCATGCACTAAGACCAAAAGATGGCTCACAAAAATCATGTTGATGTTTTTGAGCCCGAAATGTGGAACATAGAGGATATTCATCAACTCGACCTGCTAGATCCCTACAACCCAACTATATGGATCTTATCTAGTAACATCATTTCCATCATAATACACCACGCGCAAGTATTGGTTGGGCTTGAAATGGGGATACTTTCTCTTGTCATTGAAGTCCCAATACTCCATTCACAATTATGGTACCTTTGGCAACAACTCTCCCTCAAACGGTACTTCATCTGGCAGCAATGGTGTAAACAAAGTGAATTTTGTGGTGTCTAGGTCCTTCGTTGCTTTTTCAGTCAACTTTCTCGGCGAGATATACGGTAGCAACCCAAAAATGGGCTCAACTTCCTCCAGGATGTCTTCAGTGATATTTTCAGAAACTTCCTCCTCATCACTCTCTTGGATCTCCATTGGATTTTTTTGCTTATCAATCCATTCCTTAGTTCTCTACTCCTTGGTAATATTATTCCTGGGTGACTATCTAAAAATGGGCTTCTTTGGTTTATTTTTCTGCACTTCTCCTATAGAAGACTGCTTCCTGGGCTGATCTGAAATCGGCAGTTGAATTGTTATGCTATGAAAGCACCTCCCATTCAGTTAAACAATTTAAGATCTTTCTTATACTTGATAGTGTAGAATTGAATACTTGAATCAGGTGTATGTGTTTTAAATTGTATTAAGGATTATGTGTGAGGAATTAAACCTTTGTTTTTTCTAATTAAAAACATATACAACAAGCATAAAGTGCAACAAATAATCATCAACACATAACAACAAATTTAATAAAGGAGTTCACCTGAATGTCGTGGGCTACGTCTCCTTGAGCCTTTGTCAATTGACTTGGCTCTTTGGGATTATGATGGAAAATTTATTTTACAAGTTTATAATAACTCCAATGGTTGTTTGAACTATAGCAATGGCTTTAGAATACCATCATACCCCTGAAATGGCTGCTATCTCTTTGGAGATGGAACTTGGATCCCTTTGACTTGACCTCTTATGTCGGTGCCCTTAAGCTTCCCTGAGCTTCTCTATGGCACTAACTCCCTTAGAATTCATTTTATGTCCCTGAAAAATTTTCTACTGCCTCCAACATATATCAATAATCCAAAATAGACTGTTCATTTGCTCCAAATGAGCTATGGATCTCCAATCTAGGCCTCCAACCCCTAGTGGCCCCAGGCTGCCCGAAACTTCCCTGTGGATTCTTCGGCTCTAGAAGTCTCCTAATGGCTCTGAAATTCCTTCCATTGGATAAATAATATCCAAAATAGTTAGAATAGATTATTCACTTGTTGAAATTGGTCTCTGACTACTCTGGTTACACCTCAAACACCTGGTGGCACCCTGTGGCTCTAGGCTCACTGAAAACTTCCCTGAAGCATATCAGCCTTCAAAAGTCTCCAAAATATTCTAAAAATACTTCCATTGGATTCAAAAGGTTCAATATAATTAGAATAGACTATTGGTTTGCTGAGAATGCCCTCTGGCTGCCCTGGCTAGGCCTCATTCTACTTCTGGCCCCTGGTGGCCCTTGGAACTTCTCTGAAGAAAAATCATGCTCACAAGTCCTATGATGGCTCTTAAAACCTCACCAATGGCTCCATAATGTCTGAAACATCCAAAAATTACTATTTTTTTCCTGAGTAAGGCCTCTAGCTGCCCTAGCTAGGCCTCATTCTGCTGCTGGCTCCTGGTGGCCCTTGGAACTTCTCTGAAGCAACATCTCACCCATAAGTTCTCTGATGGCTCTGAAACCCTCACCAATGGCTCCAAAACACTATAATTAGCTAGTAATGACCCTCTGTTCACTTAGAATAGTCTAAAAATGAGTCTCCAACTCATTTTCCAAGTTACACCTAGGAATAATCTACTAAAAGTGGAGAACTTCACTTTAACTGGAGTTAAATTAATACCTCCCACCAGAAACAGTGCGCTCACAAAAATGCCCGCCTAAAAGACCGCACATTAAAATTTAGTGGTTGGGGTGGCCACATGTGCACCCCAAACCCGTGGCTAACTTAAATGTTTGGTGGAATCTGCGTAATAAACCATGGTTTGACTATTTGAAACTTTAGTTTGCGGGCGGGTTAACGTTAACTATCGGAAACCTGTAACTGTGGCCATGTGAGGAGACTGCATGGTTAGAACTGACTGTTTGGATGGTTGACAACCTTTGTTTGCAATGTGACCATGTATCAGGACCGCTGGGAGGTTGGGACCGCCGATGGTCCCAACCCCCAACTCACATTACATTACAGTTTAAATAGAAGACGACTAATAATAGGGTTAAGAAACATCATAGCCTGGATGGTTAAGTCATGGGCGTACTTTGCAGGAGGTCACGGGGTCGACTCCTGTGGACCCAAACCAAAATTTTAAAATGCAGTTCAAGGGCCACGTGACAACCTTAGGGCTGGCCATGTGGCACCTCCTGATTGGTCCACAAAACACAATGTACAACCAATGTCCAATAAAACCCTGCCATTTTTCAGCCTAGGATTGGCTCGGAAGGAATATTCTAGGGATATTCCCTAGAATATTCTTTTTTGCTAACTGTTCAAATGCCCAGTCAACCCTAGTCAACTGTCGAAATTTGCAGTTTACTGGAATTTTCAAACTGCGATAAATTCTTCATACAGTGTTAGTTTTTCGAACCGTTCACGGTGACAAAATCGGGAAGATGAGATATATCCGGTTGCTCAGGTTCGACACTCTTTTGAACACTTTGAAATTTGATCTATCACTTAGGTCCTTGATCCAAATATGATCACTCCTCCCCATTGGGAATCTTTTGGACCCCAAAAGACTTGATTACCTACTAAGTAGATGAGAGTGCAACTCCCTCACCTTTCCAGCCTCCATCCACTTTGCCTTTCTTGGCTTAGTGCCTTTGAGCCCCAACTCGAAGGTAGTGAACACTTCCCCTCTTTGATACTGTTGTCCTCCTGTCAAGAATTGTATCCTCTTTGATCTCATCCAGAAATTTGTGGCGAGAAATCTTCAATTGAAGGTAGCTGAACATCACTTCCTTGATCATCGATCAAAAGTAGCTTAAACAAAACGTAATTTTTCACCATAAATACATGCATAAATGACTGAAATTTTCATATGTACAAATGAATGTATGTCTTATTGGGTCAAGAAGTCAAACCACTTCTTACCAAGCCACTTCCATGGAAATTTTTCCTGCTGGAAATTTTCTTCTTGTGAAATATCTGGACTCATGTCGATGATGGAATGTTTGGTTCCATTTTCACCAGTCTTTTTATCCTCTTGCTTCAAATTATTGGGATGATTATTTGGATGCAATGTCCAACATTGGGCAATGAAATGTCCCTTCTTTTGGCAATGTGTGCAAGTCTTTTGCATCTTCTGTGCAAGTTTCCTTCACTTCAACTATTTCCTGTATGCCTTGATCCTTTTCCAACATTTTGAAACTTCATGGTTACACAAACCACAATAGGAACAACAACTCTCTCTTCCTTTCACGCATGAAAATTTTCCATGCTTAACATAAACATAATCAACTTTAATATGGGAAGAATTATACCTAAAATGTTTCTTTGCATGTCCATCTTTTTTACCTTCTTGAGGAGCTGAACTTGAAGAGGTTCCAACTTTCTTTTGAAGACTAACATCAGTGTTCATGTCATGATAGCTTTCATAACTCTCTTGCTCGCCATAAGTTGCATGTATACAGACATCTTGCTGCGACATAGGCTTCAAACAATGGCATTCAACTTGAAAACAAACTTGACATGTTTGTGGGTTTGAAGTTGCAACAAAATTTCTTCTTGGAGTTGTCTCAAATGCCTTTATGGCTGTAGATTTTTTGCCATAAGATTGAACATAGCCTAGACCAAAGTTCTTAGGCCTTCCCTCAACCATAATAGGCTCAATCATGCCTTGTGCATGTTTTCCTAGACCCCTGCCTTCATAGCCCATTTTTAACATCAATTTGGACCCTATACCTATAGTTTTCTTTTCAAATGAACCTACACATCTATCTGAAGAGGAATTTGAAGAAAAATTTGAGTGATTTACCTCAGCTTCAAGCGTGTGTTTGATTAAGGCCTCTTGGGCATGATGGAGCTGCATCTCCATCTCATGCT